>JAPDVR010000004.1:17303791-17521291 GCA_026230005.1 Gila orcuttii
ATCTAGCCCTTGTGCATCAATTAAAAAAAGTTACACATAGGTACACAGAGGACAAAAATGTCCATGTTTAAAAACTGTCATAAAAATGTGAAGCTTGGGAGCACAGACTTAAGTTTGGTATCATTTTAAAGAAGACCCTTGGCAGATTATTGCTGAAGTAAAAAAATTATAATAAGTAAATCCAAAAAAAAGTTATATAGGTATAAGTTTATGAAAATTATTTATGAAAATTATTTTATACAAAATATATATTTTATAAATCAAATTGAACTCTAAAACGGCAAGAAAATAAAAGCCATAAATCTAACTAAATTGTGTTCCAAATTTGAGGATGATATCTCAAAAAATGAGCTTTCGGTAAGAGTTTGTTTGGGCGCAGTAACAGATTTTCCCCATTGGGTGCCAGCAAAACTCCACTAGTCACACAGTGATTGGATTTGTTATTTGCAGTTGAGTTTTTCTCTCTCAATATTACAAACACACACATGCACACACACACATATTTTTTTATAACACACATACAAACCACACTCTGACATCCATACCAACACACCCACACAAATATCGTTGCATAATTTATCCAATTGGCTCTATAATATGCCGAAGCAGAAAACAGGAATAAAGCGATATTTGTTTTAGAGGCCAAACCTGGAAAAATGGCACCATCTGATAAAAAAATAGTCAAAATTAAAAATTTTAAGCCTTGCCAACATAATGAAAGCCTCTTAACAAAGATTGCATCATTTTATAGTTGAATGGCCCTGAGATTAAAAATTGCAGTTTTAATGGGTTTCAATGGGGACATTTTTGTCCAAAAGGCGCTGAGAGGGAAGTATTTTGTGGACCTAGTGCAAAAAAGATTTTTCAAAGGAAATGGGGGTGAAATAGTAAAATTACAATAAAAATACACACCTGTGCCAAAATTCATGCAGTTAACATTAACAAAAAAAAAAAAGTTACACATAGCTACAAAGTGGACAAAAATGTCCATGTCAAAAAACTGTCATAAAAATTTTAGGTTTGGGTGCAAAGACTTAAGTTTGGTCTCATTTTAAAGAGGACCCTTGGCAGATTATTGCTGAAGTTAAACAAGTGAAAAAAGTCAAACCAAAAATTTTGTATAGAGGTTTAAGTTTATGAAAATTATTTATGAACATTATTATCGTTATTTTATATAAAATATATATTTTATGAAACATGTTGAACTCTAAAACTGATATAAATTCAAAGCCATAAATCTAAACAAGTTGTGTTCCAAATTTGAGGATGATATCTCAAAAAATGAGCTTTCGGTAAGAGTTTGTTTGGGCGCAGTAACACATTTTCCCCATTGGGTGCCAGCAAAACTCCACTGGTCACACAGTAATTGGATTTTAGATTTGCAATTGAGTTTTTCTCTCTCAAATATTACAAGCACACAAACACATATACACACACATTTTTTTTATTACACACATACAAACCACACTCTGACATCCATACCAACACACCCACACAATTATCGTTCCACAATTTATCCAATTGGCTCTATAATATGCCGAAGCAGAAAACAGGAATAAAGCGATATTTGTTTTATAGGCCAAACCTGGAAAAATGGCACCATCTGATAAAAAATAGTAAAAATTTAAATTTTGAAGCCTTGTCAACAGAATGAAAGCCTCTTAACAAAGATTGCATCATTTTATAGTTAGATGGCCCTGGGATTAAAAATTGCAGTTTTAATGGGTTTCAATGGGGACATTTTTGTCCAAAAGGCACTGAGTGGGAGTATTTTGTGTAGCTAGTGCAAAAAATATTTTTTTAAGAAAATGGCGGTGAAATAGTAAAATTCCAATAAAAACACACACCTGTGCCAAATTTTATGCAGTTAGCATTAACACTGGCAAAGTGATCAAAAAAACAAAACTGAAAAGGACAAAAATGTCCATAAGGATGCACAAGGGCTAGGGAGAGGGTAGGTAAGTTTTCCTTGAATGTTCTTTCTTCAAAGAAACTCGTTCGACTTCCTACAGGGAGAGAAAGATGGCAGAAAGCAGGCCAGAAAAGGAATACAAGCGTTCACAATAGCCATTACATTCTGCCACCGAAGCTTTAGGATGATCTGGAGACCTGCTGGTGAATCGAGAATCAGTCAAGCGCTTAGCCATACATTGATAACAAAAGCATTCAAACTCTACGCTATAAGTAATACTATAGTTACTTGGATTTTTGAGTGAGAGCATTCCCCTGCCCGAAGCAGAGCGTTTCATAGGCCCCAGAGGAGACCGGGTCTTGAAAAAAAACCTATTGCTGTTGGAGAGAACTGGTAGTGGTAAAGAAAAAGGACAGATTAAATACACATTGAAAGCAGGTTTAGTAGGTTTCCTAAACATTTTCATTAGGTTGATATTACAGAAGTGAGAGTACACACCTACAGTTAGGTCAATATCTATGTGGACATTTGTCATGATTTCTGTTATTTTGACTCTGTACTCCTGTACATAATTTGAAATTAAATGAGAACAAAAAAGCAAACAAACAAACAAACAAAAAAAATATATATACAAACCACTATTGTTATTCTTACGCAACAACATAATGGAAGAAGCTGGATGATTATTTTGCTCATCCAACAAATTATGAAAATTAGGGAAAAGATAATATTATATTTTTATTGCATTATGATACCGTATATACAAAGCTCAGCCATACATTCTGCTTTTCTATAATGTTCAGGATTTTTTATACTGTCAGAGGTGTAAATTAATTTACACGTTTTAGCATTGCGGTCTTATTTGTGGGGGTGCTGCTGTACTTATTTGCTTTATATCCAGATGTATTTAAATAAATAAATGACTGAAAGTTACATTACTAATATTTTATCATGTAAGCTTTATGATACGCCTCAAACAAGGGATCGAAATTATAGTAATTTATAATGTTATTACTAATAAGTCCATGAATGGCTTGGGTATGCAGAGCATTCCCAGCTTATATGGACCGCACGCCAATATGCTATTCAGAATGAGTGGCTACAGACAGAGCAAAGTGTGTGGGCAACATTATCTCACTACCAATTCGTACGAATTTGTACGAGTGAGTATAAGGTGGCTAATTCATTACGAATTCGTACGATTTGTCTAAACCCCAGTGATGGGTATAGGTATAGAGGGGGGATCAGGGGTAGGTGATTCGTACGAATTGGGCAACTCGTAAAATATGTACGATTTAGCAAAAATCGTATGAGTGAGGTTGTATGAATTCGTATGATTTAGCCACTTCGTAAAATTTGTACGAATTGCCGTGAGATCGGGGTGGTGTGGGAAGGTGCTGAGGTATACTTGGGCAAAACTGTAAAGAGCTTTGAATGTTATCGTCAGATTTTTTTTAATTGAATGCAGAAGTTGACAGGTAACCAGGGGAACTGTTTTTGGTGTAATGCATGATGATTTTTAACAATAATAAAGTCAATTAAGAGCTTTAGATGTGTAGATCCATGTTCAGCCCATAAGACACATCTACAACAGACGTTTGAAAAGTAGGTGGAAGTCAAAACACAGTCTAAAATAATGAGGAATAACAAACTTTGCGTGTAGGAGATAATTTTCAAGACATCACAACTGTATTTTTGTTTGTTTTTTTGTAAAGGCTTTCATACAATCAGCCCAGTGTTGTGGGGTAAGAACATAAACAGTTATTTTTTTATACATATATTTTTCTTTTATACTACAATACAATTGGATTTGTATTTCATGCATGTGTGTGAATTTCTTTCTTTAAAACAGCCCAGATGGCAAAGTTGTTCCCTTGACCCCATGGTTGGCCCCAATTGTTTGGGAAGGAACTTTTGATCCCACGTTGATTGATTCAATCTACAAACAACAAAACATCACCATAGCAACTACAGTCTTCGCTCTTGGAAAGTGAGTTTATATTTCTCTTATCTCTGATCTTTATTGACTTGAATGCCCTTTCAGCAATGCTATTAGGTAACCAGACATTTTTTCTGTAATTTGGCCAAAATTACATAGTGCTACACAAGGGCAGAGTGCTACACATGGGCTAATTAAGACTACTGGCTATGACTCAAAGGCAAATGCTAGACTAAGACACTCTTCTCAGCTCCTCAAATTCAAACTTTGCCTTTATATATATTGCAAAGAAGCAGAGACGGTCCAAACTCCAAACTGCATGAGGCACTTCATTCACGATAGAGGCAGGGCGGAGTTATTAGGTTTTGATGACAGTTTGAGGATCCAATGGAGTTGGATGCAAAATACAAAGACGGATGTAAAAGTTGACAAATAATAGACGAAACATGGTGTAAGAATTGAGAAATTAGAAAATGCCCGGCAGTCTGGTTGAGGAACGACCACTCCCCGAGAAGACAAAGGACCTTTCTGGAAATTAACATTTAAACTCTCTCTTGTGAATTTAGCATCACCATTCGAGACGCAAGTCTTACCTAAGCATCATCCTAATCTACATATCTTTCCCTTGACCCCCCATTCCCCCGTTTCTTCTCTCTCTCATACTGAGATCACCTGAAATTCACCCAAAAATCTATATGGTTAAAGCAACACTATGGTTAATGTAACTTTTGCTCTCGGGGTCCCCCTACAGTTGGGAAACAGTACTGTCCTCTACTACGGTCGTAAAATCTGTCATGGTTACACCAGGGTATACATGTGCATTTGTTGACAAGCCGATATCGTCTTGAGTTCTCGCGACTTCTCACGTCTTGGGCAGACTGCCAGCGTTGCGTGTGAAATGTCTTCATCCCAGGTACATTGGCATATATTTCAGCATGTCATATGAATATAATTTCATGGGTTTTATTATTTTCAAACGCCATAAGATCGCGTAGCTCACGTTTACAAGCTAGCGTCATTATAGTAACCTATTGGCTACTGTTTTACATAATGGATATGCTAGTTCAATTTAATGTTTGTGTGGTAGGTAATAGCCATATATCGTCAATATTATAATATCAAGCTACCATAGATGAATCTGCAAATTGTAAAAATCGATTTGCATTATAGCCTGAGGCAAGACACTTTCACCAGAAAAATAAATAAAAAAACATGACTATCAGCCTGCAGACATTAGGATAGTTATCCTGAAAGATTATTTTGTCCGTCTAATCATGTATTATTTACTTGCAAGAATGTAGCCCCTACCAAACTTGTACACGTCATTTAGACATAGGCTTACTTATGATTTTTTTTATTTGTCCTAAGAAAAGGGGCTTCATCATAATACACTACTCAAAAATTAGGCTGTACAAAGTTTACACTTGTACCACAACTGTCATGATGACAAGAACGACGGGAAACAAATGCAAGTGAACAGGTATTTAATGGATGAAATGGTGAAGCAGTACAGGCAGATGGAACGGTGACACAGGGACTTCGGTGGTCAGGATCCGGTGATGAAGTGAAGCGGTGAGGTGACGGTGAAACAGCAGACGAAACCCAGTGACGGAGACGACGATCAGGAACAGGAACACAAGGCAGGAACTGGACACCGGAACACCAAACACGAACGACATCAAACAACGATCTGACCAAGATGATAGAACAGCGGTAAGTATAAATAGAGTGGTGAGATTGATTGCAGCTGGTGAAGTGGATGAGGATCAGCTGAAGCGGATCAGGTGATGTCATACATTCACGCCCACTACACACGTGCATTCATACCACAACAAAAACACGAGACGAGAAGGAACAGAGAATGCGTCTACCGTGACAATAACACCAGGTCAGCATCGGTCGGGCACCCCTCCTCCTCCTTTAGCTCACGCCAGCGAGCGAACGCTGGACCAATATTGATCCTCGTCCGGCCTTTAAAGGGACACCAGGCAGGAATCCCGTTTTTGTCAAACAGCGACCCCTAGAGTCGCTGTGGAGTACTTGTATTTAACGTTACTGTCGTAAATTTCTTCTGCCAAGTGTGTCAGAGGTTCTGGGTTCTAATCCGTACTAGTATAGTTTATTTTCCTCATCAAAACCGAATGTTTATTAGTGGTTGTATTTCAAGCAGGGACACGTTTTTTGTGCATTAGGTTTTGTGATTTCACCGTAACAAATATAGAGTCTCTCCTCAACGGATTGAGGCGCGCGTTTGTGTGAAGACTGTGCGCGTCACAACAGAACACTCTATCCGCGCCACTGATCGCAGCGGCAACAAGCACTTTGGTCACTTGATTTCAAAAACAACACATTTCAGATCGCCTCTCATTTAACAAACGAACGAAATGAATGCTCTACTAGAATTACCTGGAGATGTTTTATTTGTTTGTATGGGTACATCCGTGCCGCGAGATGTTTCAATGGAGACATATAACACCCGCAAATTACGCTCGTGTCTGACTCCTCGCTCGGTCAGTCTGCCGTTTCCTCTTTCTCTGTTCCACCGACAATGCTTTCTGCATCTTATATGCCGGCTCAGCCATGACGATATTGTGACAAACTCCATCCTTCTCTACCTTCCTGGATGGGGGCGTGTATGTGTGCAGTGCCGTAAAGGAATATGTTACATCGCGAGAGCTGATATCTCGCGATACTTCCTGAGGCTGAGGCCGGCGGCCCGCCGCACCAAAGTTGCAAGTGAGATTTTTCCGCTCACAGGCACCAGGGGGGTGCGAGAAGGCCACCATTCAACCCGAAAGAAGTCATATAACCATTTCAATAACTCTGAAGCTGTTCAGTTAAGCTAAAAAAACGGCATAGAATCCCTTTAATTTTGTCACTCCCTTTTTCTCTTTCTAGTCTCCTCCGACAAAACCTTTGCCTTCTTCGTTTTAGTTTCTGCTTCGGCCATGACAACAACTTACAGACGGCAAACAAACGCTAGTTGGGCTCTCACGTCAGAATTTGAGGAAGTGGGGGGTGGTGGGGGAAGTGAGGTATGCCGTCAAGCAGTATGCCGTCAATTTTGTAGTTTTTTTGTGCTCGGGTTACTACCCCAACCCCGAAGTTACGTAGTCCCAGTAAAAGCGATACAGACACTGTCAGGCAGACTTGTCATTCAACCAATTGTAAGTCAATGTACTATCTCAAGGGTCTTGGAAATATATTATGAAGGTTCAAAAACTACATAGTGTTGCTTTAATGTGAACAATTATCATACAACACTATACATGTTGAGTTTAGAAATATCTTGCTTACAGAGGAGGGTGTGTCTTCCAGGCAAATGGCCTCATGCTCTTAAAAGGTGTAAACTATGAATGCAAATTCCCATTGTTAGCAAATGTTTCCATGTGAAAGAAGTTTCTGTCTTGGTCTGAGAAATGCTACTAATAGTACTAATGGTACTAATAGAAATGCAGCGAGAGTCTCAGGGCGATTCTGTAACTCAGATCAGCCCATAATGTTGAAGGACCTCAAACTCCTCAAAGGCTGTGTCTTACCTCTGTTTTAATTTTATGTTACTTAAGATAAGTGTAAGTGGGAAACCATGGCATGGCCAATCCAAAGCTATTATAAGAGAAGTAATGTTGGTCGACTTATATCTGTAGTACTATTAGCTTATAGTGCTAGTGTATGAGGCATCGAATAAGTAAAAATAAAAATCGCTAGTTAATACCACTTTAGCCTGGTTCACACGGGACAATTTTAAAATTGTCGGCCGATTTTCCAAACCTGAAAGACCCCACACACGACGATAAAAAATCACGGGTCTAACAGTTTTTTGGTCGTACAGTGTGTGGTGCGCAGCCACACGGCAAAATCAACACATCACACACGAACCGATTTGACTCCCGAGCATTCCCAGGGCAGACGGAAAATCTGGCAAAATCCCTCGAGATCAAACGTGACTTCAGAGTAAACAATCATGGCGGACGAAAAGGATGCAGTGGCGATAGTTTGTAGTTAGTTTTTAACCAAAAAAAAACGTTATCAAAAAAAAAAGGCATTGGTCAAAGAAGTGGAGACAACGCGAGCATGGACGGCTGTTTTGATTTTGTTTCCCGGTGCTTCCTCTGCGCCTCGCTTTCTGATTGGCTACACGCCACAGTCCACAGGCTGCGTGCTCGTTTGTCCCCGGGGGACACCACACACGAGGATAAATCGGGCAAAAAAAAATCCAACATGTTGGATATCCCCGATTTGAGATCGGAGCAGTCCCGACGTCCTTCCGAGCAGACGAGAGCACTCTTGACACACCACACACGGCAGGAATATCTGATCAGATTATTTTACCATAATCGGAGCATCCTTAAGATTGTCGGAAGGGGTAAATCGGGGCTAAAATCGGCCTAATTATCCTGCCGTGTGAACCAGGCTTAACAAGGCTCAAAATAGCCCCACACTAACACGGTAGCATGATTAGGGTCTCTACCTGCAAACCGAAGCATTGAGAACTTTGTAAGTGTAGACAGTTTAATAAGAAGATACTTTATAAAGACAGTACACTTTGCGTATACAAGCAGGAGCCATCTTTGGAAAACAGTCTTGACCAGTCGAACCACTAACGCCGTGCTACGTCCTGGTCGATAGTCACTGTTCAGCTCACGTAGCACGGCGTTCACGATTTTTATTTTTACTTATCCGATGCCCCATACTGGGTACATTCGATTAAAACTGGGTACATTTGATTATCATGAAAACGCATCCCAGAAAACGGTCGACTCGGTACCCATGTGTTATTTAGCCCTATAGGTTCATTTTTGGCCAGAATTGTCCTTTAACTCTGCAGGAAAGTGGCCATCCGGGAGCAGGATTGGAGACCTCTTAATTAATGTTTTGTATGGTTTTGAATGTACAGTATATTTGAGTTCATCTTAAGGTCTTTGTTAATAAATTACAAAAAGGGGTTAACAAATTAAAATATTTTGCCAGTTTATTACTTTACGTTTTTGTCACGTAATCTTTTTCAGATACACACAGTTTCTTAAAGATTTCCTTGAGACTGCAGAGCAGAATTACTTTGTTGGATTTCGTGTGCATTATTATGTGTTCACTGATCAACCAGAACAGGTTCCTGCAGTAAAACTGAGTGAAGAACATCATCTGACTGTGTTGACAGTCCCTAGTTCTGACAGATGGCAGGAGATCACTTTGAGCAGGATGGCAAGACTGGAGAAACTGATTGAAAGTCGATTGATCAATGAAGCCGACTATGTTTTCAGCCTTGATGTGGATACAAAGTTCTATGGTCGCTGGGGGGTGGAGACTTTGGGTCGTCTGGTAGGTGTGATACATCCTGGTTATTATCAAACACCTCGTGAACAATACCCATATGAGCGCAGACCAGAGTCTCAAGCTTTTATTCCTTCTGCTGAGGGTGATTATTATTATGGTGGGGCTGTGATCGGTGGCTTAGTGAAAGACGTACATGAGATTGCTAAAACCTGCCGGGAGCCGCTGGACATTGATGCATCTAAATCCATCGAGGCAGCATGGCAGGAGGAGTCTCATTTTAACAAGTACTTCCTTTATAACAAACCCAGCAAGGTGCTCTCACCCGAATATCTTTGGCAGGACTTTAAACCACACACAAACGAGGTCAAAATCATTCGCTTTTCTCAAGTTATTAAGAACTACGCTGCTGTTCGACCAAACCCATAGCAGCTGTTAACTGAAAAATGCAAAAAGCTACATTTTTCCATCAGCTACACAACATTTGTGATTGAAATATATATTATCAGACTTATTTTAAGAGCAGTCTACTAATCTAAAATGCTGGTTAAAACTCAGCACTTGCATAGGTGAAGGGGGAGGCAAAGAAGGCACTTTACATCTAAAAAAAACTGGTGAAAATTTTGTGTGGTTTTCTATTTATATAAAAAAAGCTGATGTATTTCTTATTGTGAATAACAAATTATAAATATGTGTACCTTGCAGGAGATTGCTACACATTTATTTTTATCACTCTGGGTTTGAGTTATGTCATACATGTCTGTATATGTGTTCTGTCTCTGATGTATGTGCAGGGGCGTTGCTAGACCCCTTTGACCACAGTGCTTGACTTTTCAGTAGCTGTTGGTCTTTTTTTAGTGGGTGAAGGTAGAAAGCACTCGTGTCAGGAGGGCAAAGGGATAGGCTACTCACCAAATTCAAAGAAAATAGATCATATAAATGTCTCTTTTTCAATCCTCTATGACGATCTTAACTTTTACACAAAGTTATGCTGCCGCGGGGACTTCAACATACCTCCCGTAATTGGACAATCATTAAAATGTCAATCATCACTGGCATGCATTTCTTTTTGATTTTATAATTTTTCTTACACTTTTTACTCATTTCTGGTTCGTTTATTATTTTAACAACTCTTTTTAATTAATTCCTTTTAATAATTAATTCGTTAAATTATAGCCTACAGGGTGTAAACGATTACAATTTCATCATTCGCGTGTGTAGCCTATATATAAGGCGCCGCGCCGTTACTTTCAGTTAATAATTGAACCCCAAACAAATTTTAAGGCTCCTGTGTATCCTCTTTGCTGGACGTGAGCCAGTCTGCATGTGGACCAATGGACTGAATGGAGATTTCCTGTGTATCCTCGCCAGGATGTGAGCTCGTTGCTTGTGGACCAATATACTGACCAAGGGGGGTATTGTGTTTTAACCATTAATAAAGAGTTGTGTGTTAAACTGCCATCCTAGTGTGCTGGTCTCTGCCTCCCTTGAATATCGTGCGGTTGTTACAATATTAAAGGTTAGCAGCAACAAGTTGTTGCCAACAACAACTAATTTTTTTATTCCATTTTTATAATAAAAGTCTACCTTTTAAATGGTATTAGAGTAAAAAAAAAATGAATTGGCATATGTAATATAAGGTATATAGACTTTTCATATTTTGACATGAATCGCATATCAGAACTTATATTCCGAATTTTTGATTGTGACTTATGAATGCTATCCAAAAAATGCTCTGGGTATTGTGGTTGTTTGGAACCACAAATGGAATTGCAAGGTTTTTTTTTTTGTTTTGTTTTTTTTTTGGCCCTTTTAGGTCCGTCCGCCCCTACCCCTGAGGATGTCTGTGCACGCCACTGCCGTAGCCTACTGTACTAACACACCGACACACACTTTCTCTCTATAATATGCCGAAGCAGAAAACAGGAATAAAACGTAGGCTATTTGCGTTATATTCCAAACCTGAAAAAACGGCACCATCTGGTGGTAAAAAAAAAAAAAAAAAAGGTAAAAATTTAATTTTTGAAGCCTTGCCAACATAATGAAAGCCTCTTAACAAAGATTGGATCATTTTATAGTTAAATGGCCTTGGGATAATGGCAGTTTTAATGGGTTTCAATGCGACATTTTTGTCCAAAGGCGCTGAGTAGGCTACCTAGTGCAAAATAGATTTTTTTTAAGGAAATGGCGGTGAAATTCCAATAAAAATACACACCTGTGCCAAATTTTATGCAGTTAGCATTAACACAGGCAAAGTGATAAAAAAAAGACAAAAATGTCCATATAAGGATGCACATGACGCTATTTAAATGACGCTATGTAGCCTACAGCAGAAATAAACTTTGTTGCATTATTTTCCTGTATTCACTGTAAAGCTGCTTTGAAACAATCTGTATTGTAAAAAGCACTATATAGCTAAATAAAGATGACTTGACTACAATAAGAAATATTGCTATTTTGACTAATTTCGCCTAGTGGAAGCATATACAGTACAAATCAGACAGTATAGCGCAATGATTCAACCTTGTGGAAATCCATTTGTCATGGCAGTTCGTGAGAATTATAATCGCTTATGTTCACAAAGTAACCCCTGCCTTGTAAATGATCTGAACGCACCATCACAGAGAGTCAATTTTTCCATTCTGTCATGGAGTATATTGTGGTTGCAGTATCTAAAATCTACAAATATCATATAAAATACAAGAATCAGTATTTCAGACAAATAGCATTTAATATCTTAATCAGTTCTGTGAAGCTGTCCAATCTGTAATTTGAGTTTTAACTTTACATCGCCAGTGAAAGAGAAATTTGAAACAACAATAGTTGTTCAAAACTGAGTTATTAAAAATGCTAGAGGCTTAAGAACTCACTGGAAGGAAATTATACAATGTCATATTCTGCCTGCTAAACAGTTTTAAGGATGAGGTTTGAACAACAAAACAGCAGGTGCATTTTAAGATGGTGCACTGCATCTATTCTCATATAAACCATTAACTGAGATTAATCCACAATGGCACTGATCCCTTTCTGTCGAGTTTCATTACAAACCTATTTTGCCTACATGGCTTTGTTTTGGACTGTGTTGCCCAAAGCAAAACTGTGTTTGTACAAGTGAACTTACTTTAAAAAAAATAAAAAAAAACTCTAAATCCAGTTAGCATTATTTTAATCCAAGATTTGCCCTTTTAACATACATCTTTCAAGAACACAACTTATCATTGGATTCGGTTGAATCAAACCACACTACTGTAGTGTAAACTCATAAAATGTGTACTCTGAGTAAAAAAAAAGTGTTTAAAAAATAAAATACTAATATAAAGATTGTATCTCAACTCATAATTACATTACTCCAGATATGCTTTAGTTTATTGTGATCAAAAAAACAAAAGCAAATTTCAAAAGAGTAATTACATACCCAGTTGGCAAGAATTCAGTCAACACAAGAAGAAAAAAAAAAAAAAGAAAAAAAACTTTTAGTTTCATTAGTCCTGCCATTGGTCTTGTTTCTCTGGGGAGCATCAAAGAAGTAGGAGTGAGTTCCTGTGGTGACAGAAGTAGGATGGTGAGCACACCAACTTCCGCTATACTTACCTACGGTGTTTCCTGTAGCTCACTTTGAAGGAATGCTAAATATATAGTTTAAATGCAATGTCTTTCAGATAAAAGTTCCTGGCAAATGCATGAATGTAGCCTACACACAGTTTTTAACACCTCGTCATCAAAATGGTCACAACACTTCCTCTCAAAACCGTCAAGGAAAGATTTCATTGTTTCTTATAACAAAATGGCAGGTTTCTCAGAAACGGCAAAGTTTGGAGGTATAGTTCCCCCAAAATCCTCATCAAAGTTTACTCATCCTCATGTTGTTCCAAACCAAAAGGACTTTTGTTCATATTTTTAATATTTTTTTAATCTACACTGGAAATTTTGTTTAAAACATTATGTATTTAACTCGATTAAATACGATTCAGAATTGAGGTACAGTATTTTTTTGGCAATTGATGCCAAAAATACAGAAATCAAAGATACAGGAATTTTATCATTGTCACATTACTCATAATGCAAGAGGTCAGTGCGCTGCTAGTAATAATTTTAGAAACACTTTTATATGTGATGTTTCATTTTTAGTTTCTTCCATCAGAATAAATTGCTGTTATCCAACCCATCAGCTGTATTGAAGTTATTTCACCAGGAGGGCCAGATGTCACCATTGTACTATGAATAAAAAAATTAAAAAGCTTTTAGTTGGTTCAATATAAATGCGTCACATTTTTAAATGCATATTGTTCTGCATATTTCTCTTTTTTTATGTATATTTAACTAGATTTTAAACAAATAATACTTTGTGTGCCAGAGATTATACCTGGATGCTGTAAAATGTGGCTGTCCACTCAGTCAACTCATCTTCATTCTCACAGCACAGATACCTTAAAGAAAAAAGATCCAGAGACAAAATAAGGTGAGC
The DNA here is from genome assembly GCA_026230005.1 of Gila orcuttii. Taxonomy (NCBI): domain Eukaryota; kingdom Metazoa; phylum Chordata; class Actinopteri; order Cypriniformes; family Leuciscidae; genus Gila; species Gila orcuttii. Next base: position 17,317,379 of record JAPDVR010000004.1, read on the forward strand.
AGGGACAAGGATATGTGGTAGAATTTAAATGTTCAAGGATGTAGCCAACTAGTGAAATAAATTGTCTAACTGGTCAACTAGTAACTAGTCATTGTTTATTATAACAAAACAGGTCAGAACAAGGATGTCCAAAAAAAATATCCTATCAAAACTATATTTTATAAATTATTATATGGTGTTCTTACTGAGAATGAGTACATTGTTACAAGGCTGTAAGGTTTGGAACATTGGGGAAAACATTTTTGTAGGGTCTTGTCACAAATATTCTAGTGATATTAATTTAAAGCAATTACAGAGTTAAAGGGATTTAATGGATTTAATAATAAAAATAGCAAAACAACTAGAATTTATTAACAAAGTAATGCATTTGAACTATTTGCAAATATATTTTTTACTGAAAGACTTTCCACATTAATTTAGTTCATTCACAATATGAACACATTCACACTTCATTTTCTAATACTGCCTAAGACTTCATAAAACTATCATAAAACAGTCAAATATTTAATGTTTAGCTAATTTCATCTTTCATCACACTCTTTCAACTAAAGCACCACACTGTACATGCTTGGCTTCTGTAGTACAGTAAAGCCCACCTTCTTTGATTTGATTGGTCATTTTAAACATTTTTACATTGACAAGCACTGTTTTATAGAGCGGTGCATAATGGAGTGCAGCAGAGCAGCATTGTGCTTTTAAGAACGAAAAAACATCTAATATTTATGAATCCCCTAAAATATTGGATGGGAGGAAAAAATATTTTTCAAAGCTTTAGTGTTCTCTCGCAAAGATATTTGCATTCTCTCGCAATACCTAATTAATATTAATTTCATGATAAATAATCATATGGCGCTTTTCCACTGCATGGTACGGTACGGTTCGGTTCGGTACGGCACGCTTTGGCGCGGAACGGTTCGGCTCGCTTCGCTTTTCCACTGCGTGGTACGACTCGGCGCGGCACGGCTCGGCTCGGTTCGCTTTAGCTCGGTTGCTTTTCCACTGCAGTTAGTACCGCTTCAAAGTGGGTGGGATTATGACTGATCGTTATAGTTTATCCGCTCCTCGACAGTCAACAACCAACAAGAGGAACGTCTGCGCTCCTCGTCCACTGACCACGATTCAGCCATTTCTTTTTTGGAAGTTTTATTTCTTCAAGCAAGTCAAGCAAGTAGTTTTAAAACAGGTGCTACAGCAGTGGCTGTTTACTGGCTATTTAAATCTAGCGGGTTTGATGTCTCGCAAATACAATGACGCTAGTGACGATTCTGTCTGTCTGACCAATCAGTTATCTACAGTGCTTCCACGTCACATTTTAGTATCGGTACAGTACGCTTGGAACCTCAACAGAGCTGGTACCATTTAAAGCGAGCCGAAGCGAGCCGTACCGTACCGTACCATGCAGTGGAAAAGCGCCACAAGTGAGCCGTACCGAACCGAACCGTACCGTAACATGCAGTGGAAAAGCGCCAATAAATTATGCAAAAAGACATTTTATCAAACTAAGTGTTGTAGTATGGCCAGTAGGACACCATTGATGTTCAAACTGAATTTGGTGACACTACAGTGTGTAACATTTAAGTTAATGACTATTTTTGTAGTAACGCTTTTTTTCGGGTTTTGAACTTTGCAGACGGTCCCTTTGGACAAGCCACCTGCTCAGAGATCAGTTTATATTATAATTAGTGCTGGGCAACGATTAAATTTTTTAATCGCGATTAATCGCATGGTTTTCTTGTGATTAATCGCGATTAATCGCTTTGTTATGCGCAAAATTGAATAATGACTTCTAAAGTAGTGTATTGCGCACTTTTGATTTAAATGTACTGCTATATACACAAAAGTGCAATAACTTTAAACAAATAAGGTGCTTTTATACCAGCAGTATTCCCTTTACACAGTAATCTCAAATCTCAATTTAAACATTAATATAATCAAATCAAATATTTAAACAAAGCTATTTGCCACTGCCAGGGCATTACCTTTTATCTAGTTTGTTAAAACGAGTCCAGTTTTCTTGTTTTTTTTCTGAACAGGTATCAACAGGTATCTTTTATCAGGGAGCAGCAGAAACAGTCTATGTAGTAGTCAGAGGTCATGATCACTACTACAGATATAAGTCGACCAACGTTACTTATAGTAGCTTAGGTTTGGTCATGCCATGGTTTCCCACGTAACATTACATTAAACAGAGTAAAAAAACAATTTATACTTTATACTCACGCCGTAGCTGTGTAGCGCGCGTACACTTCGGCGTACCCTGACGTGCACCTCTCCAAAAATGTAACGTCAATTCTACGCGTACCGCAAGCGCTGTGATTGCTAGAACCGCTCCCCGGGTTTCACATGCTCCCTGTGCATGTGTAATTGCGCGTCAACGCGGACAACGAAGCAGAGATATAAATGAAAACCAACGCGTAGTCTATAGCGTATAGTCTTCGGCGTAAGTCCGACGCAGAAGTATAAATCAGCCAAGAGTGAGGTGAAGTGGTCGAGCACAAGGTGCAGCGACAAGCGGGTGCGTTCCTGTGAAACTGTTGCGGTCATGCTCGCCTCACGCCCGCGCCCGCTCGTTGCCGAAGTTGAATTGTCTATAACGTTTTATAAAGGACGCGCAGCACAAATCATTAGAAGAGAGACTGATCCTCGGCTCGCTGTTAGTGAGTTTCCAGAATCTAAATAGTTATTATCTATAGGTTTTATAGGTACTATCCATAGAGCGCCTGTCATTCACTCGCGGAGCGCAACCCTTTAACTGTTCACCAGAGAGAACCTGACTCTCTCCACTGCTTGTTTGGGTGGGTTATTTGCTGGCTGACCAACATCCCACCCCTCCTGTGATCATGGTTTGACTGTAGGCCTATGTGTATTCAGAGCCAGTGAGCAACGGACTTTCAAAATAATAATAAAAAAAAAAACTGCGTTAACGTGCGATAAAAAAATTGTCGGCATTAATTAATAAATGCGTTAACGCGATAATAACGCGTTAACTTGCCCAGCCCTAATTATAATGCTCGTTTTAAGGAAAATTAGGTTGTAGCTCATTGTCTACATTACAGGAAAGAGGTGTCATTTATGGTTTAGCAATGGTTAGCTCACAAGTTATTGATCCGGGAAGTTTGAATCTGTGAATATATAACTTTACTGAACTCTGTGAAATAAGCACTGACCGTATTTCTTTATACTTAGACACCCCAGATGAATAGGGTCAAAAAGATAACTGATATATATACTCCAGTTGACTGATTACATTGATAATTGCAAAAAAAAAAAAGTATAACAAGTTTACTGAAATGTTATGTTTAAATATGCAAATGAGGCATTCTCTAATTAAATATGAACTAATTTGCATACATTTCTAGAACAAAAATCTGGTCATTGAAACAAGTCAGGTTCATTTTTTTTGTTTGTTGATATATTAGAGTCAAAGGTTTTTACAGAAGGGATTTTGGGATCTCTATTTATCACTCCACAAACCAAAAATAAATTTAAAAAAGTCACCATTTTTTTTAGGACTAAAATGTTATATGAAAATGATATATGTTCAAACCCCTTTGTAAAAACCTTCAGAATATAGATGAGAATAAAACTGTAAAGTTTGGTGCTACTGAAGTGGAGATTTCCAGCTCAATGTAGGAGGAAAATCTCATTTAGAGAAAACAGCCTTTAAAGATACTGTAATTGAAATCTACAGACGCAAATAGATAATGTGTTCTAAAAGATACAGTTAAAAGTGTATTTTGGATGTTTTCTTTCCACTAGTCTGACAAAACACTTTATGAAAAGCCAAAAATCTCAAAATTGACAGATGCATGAAAAACAAAAGTTTTGCGAGAGAACGCAAAAGCTCTGAAAAATATTTTTTCCTCCCATCCCATATTTTTTTGTCCACCATGTCCCTTTAGGGGCTCCATAAATATTAGATTGTTGCATGTTGCTTGATATGTCTGCTAAATACTTTTGATGGAAATGTTTGAGGTCCATATGCAACTGAATGTTCAATATTGAGGAAGACTAAATAAAAATCTGCTCTGACTCACCACTGCTGCTTGTCATGAATCAGCATTAGTCCCCATCTGTAAATAAAATAAAATAAATTACTACACAACACAAACTGCATCTAAGAACATGAGTTTATGCTTATGAGATAAGTGAAAAAGCTCTGGAGTAGATGTTGTGTTTAGGTGCTCTCGGTTCATTACGGGGTGGGTGGATGCAGTTTGCTTCGGCAACCATGATAGAGCTTGAGCTCTTTGGCAGGATATTCCCTCACGCACTGAGAACCCTGAAAGAGCAGAAGCCTTCGGAGATTAAAGATAGATTTATTCTCTTTAGTTTTTCACTCATGCAGTCTGCCAGTTTTTATTGCTTCAGATATGTTTATGAATTTCTTATGCTTAATGCAGCTGGTGTGTAACCATACAGTATAAATGTTTACACTTTTACACACACCTCTAGTTCCTTGTGCAGTCTGAAGGTGTTGCTAGAAAGCTCACAATGACGAAGGTGGAAGTTTCTGCTACTTTCACTTTTAACCTTACAGACACGCAATGGCCCACTCTTACATAGATTCACCTTATTCTCTGCACGTACACACACACACACACACACACATGCATATTAACAAACAACTACTGCACTGCTCCTAAAACAACTTAAGCAATGTTAAAGCACAAGGCTATTACTCACGATGTAGTTTCTTATTCACTTAATTGTTGTGCATTCTTTATTGCACCATATGTACACTACTCTACCAGTAAAAAAGTTAGGACACACTTGATTCGGAGTCTAGAAAAAAAAAATGATTGTGACCTTATTAACGTTTTTAGCAAAAAAGTATATTGCTAAATATATGGACGTTTTGTAGACAGAAACGTTGAGCCAAAATATGAATCTCGTTGCAAAATTAAAATGTATTTTAAGCTCATAAGCTACAATATTGGATATTAAATAAGTTAAAACTATTTCTGAACGCAAACAGATATATTAACATTGTAAACAAGAATTTAAATGCGTATTTTTCAATATTTTTGGAATATCTTGTGATGTATCACACTGATTTTTTTTCACCCTTCTCATCATCTTTGATGAATAAAATTGATTTTCAAAGACACTATGCATTGGTGTTTGTGTGACAAGACATACCCAGGTACCTCATGATGCTGAAGATGTACTGATTCCTCTTAATCAACAGGTGACAGTCACTACTATGTGAGAAATAGAGTGGCAAGACTCTTTCCTGGTAATGCAGTGTTCTCTCTATTATAAAATAAAGTAAAATCCCACTCATCAAAAAAAAAAAAAAGCATCCAACCAACTTAATTTCTTAATCACCAAGTACATCAAAGTCAAGTTACCATATTCAGAGTCATGTCCAAAAGAGAAAGCTCCCATATTCATAAAGTACATTTTGAACACGACACCATGTTTTTGTACAACAAAATATTAGATAAAAAATTAGACAACAACTATGATGTTAAAATGCACTTTTAATTTAAACCAAGAATGTTAGATGAATTAAAGCTTTTGTCATTGTTCCCTATTTCACTGGACCAAAAGCAGACAATTGTTTAATGGGCTGTTTCATGGCGAAGTTAGTATGATCTAAAATCATTTAGGTGTCATATTTGAATTTGAAACCAGTATTTTTTGCCTCTTAACATAGAACAAAAGCAGTAAACTTAAGCAAATCAAGCAAATCAACATGGCACTAAAATGAATGAATCAATCAGAAAAACAACTAAAATATAAAAAAACAGAAAGGTCATTCTTATTTTCATGTGTCATTGATCAGTGCCACTTTCAGAATAGGATCAAATCTTACCCATGTCCTCTTTCTCTAGAATCTCATAGCAGCTCCAGAACTCTTCATTGGCTTGCTGAATTCCTTTAAGCTCCAGAACCACAGAAACCAACTTGAATACGGTCATATCCGCCGCAACCTAACACATAGAGTACACACAAAGAAAACTTCTACACTAATCTGGAACAAACAGAGGTGTAGTAAACACAGGTAAAGTAGATAATTACATAAATTTAAGTTAGGATTAAATGTCCACCTGAACGAGAACCACTGCATCCTTCTCTTTCTTCTCCAGGTAAACAGCACAAATGGTGCTGGATGGAGTTCGACTCAAGGTCCTCTGAAATATAATCAAGTCAGCAATTAATGTCAAATATATCAGAAATACAATAATTCAAATAATTCATCAAATACTTTATTCAGTATTGCCATCAAATCAACATGAGGAGTTCTTTACACAGACACACAGATTTTACCACTCATTATTAACAGCATTTAAAAATGCCCTTAACATAATAATGCCCATGTGTCTTGTGAACTCTGACCTGGGACTTTTTCAGGATAACAGACGTCATGTTTAGCTGCCTCTGAAGGTCAGACTCTGAGACCTGTGAAAGAAGCTTCATCTCAGTCATCATTCTTCAGGTTATTAACACCATATTCCAAATATTCCTAATTAATATTTAATTGATAAGTGCATCAGTTGATCTCTATGTCAGTGTGTAAATCAAATTTCAATATACATTTAAAGCCACACTGTGTAACTTTTGGACCTCTAGCAGTTGAAAAAGTAAAACTGCATGCATTTTGTGATACAGGACATCTTATCAGATCGGTAAATAAGTAAATAATGTCTTTTTTGTTTGTTTTATAATGGTTGATTCCCTGGAGGTTTGCCATTTTCAATAACCCATAATCTCATTTTCTTGTTTGTTGTGACAAGAAACTTTCAGTTTCGTGCTACCCGCAACTGGAGCTTCTTTTCTGTGTACAGATATGATGTGACATGCATGGGTGAATGACGCATGTATGCAATTTCCTGCAAAATCCGTGCCGACAACTCTAAAATTTTAATAATTATTATAAGTTTATCAAAGTATATTATTATATTATTATATTATATTAGTATATTAGGGTAAAGACGTAGTTTGGATTTGAAAAAAGTTACATAATGTAGCTTTAACTTAATACAATAAAAAATGAATTATCACATTAGTTAGTTACATTGATGATTGTTAAGTACCAACATTAAAGACAGACTCACATTAAAAATGCTGCAGTAGTTTTGGATCAATTCCTCCACCACCTGAGATGCTGTGACATCTATTCCATCAATCTGAAAAAGTGTTGGACCGAATACGATACCAAGGTTTCGTACAGTCATATGATTCTCATCAGACAAGTGCTGAACACTGACAAAGCAGAAATTTCAGGTCAAGGTCTTGGATGTACTACTAACAATAACTACATATCCAACTACATTCCTTATGATCAATTCAAATCAACGTCGTAGTCACAGAAATATTTTTAAAGCATATTAAACACTATCTATCCTATCTAGACTTAGGGATGCTTAGAAGTTATAAGAAAGTAAACGATTGTTTTATAGTGATTAGGTTAGTACTTTGTAGCTTTTAGACAGCTGAGCAGGTCACATGTCATATAATATACCAAACCAGATGGTGTATGAGGACTCTGAGTGTTTCTCTGTTAACATCTGGGAGGTTTGAGAGGAGAATCTTGTATCTATTAATCTTCTCACTTCTGTTCTCCAGACCTGCAGAGTGTTAAAAAAAAGTTACTTGCTTACAGTAGTGTTGGGCTACTCCCACTCTCTAAGCAGTTTTAAATATTTCATCTTACATTACTCCAATTTTTTTCACCTGCAGCTCTAAGCCAGCTGTCGCTGTTCTCATGTCCGTTTAACACTCCGTCTTTGACCTCCCTGAGAAATCGTTTTAGCGTGTCGGCCACATCCTCCACAGAATACTCAGACTCACACCACGTTACACTCCGTGCATCATTTTGAAATCTCTCCAGCAGTTTGGTCACATGAGAATTAACGCCACTCTTTCGGTAGATTCCTGGTGACAACAGTCCTAAAAATAAAAAAAAGTGACATTATGTTTGTGTTTTGAGTATACCAAATCTACTTTTAGGAGTGTGATTTACTTGGTGGCAGCATGAAGAAAAATTATTTCATCTAGTTGAATACGGTTTAATTAGAATTTAAAGTCACCATGAATTCAAAATGGACAATTCTTATATTTTATGGAATATTGCAGTATTTTTTATAAATTATTTATCCGTGCACATCATTATTTATTTATTTTTAAATTCATGTGCCCTTGTAAACTTCCCTTCCTTCTTGCAGCTACATCTTTTCTCTTCTCTTCCCTCTTACTCATATGAGATTGCAGATACCCCAAACCACAATGGTGGTCCGATGGACAAAATCAAGTCCTGCCCTTCATTTTTCTTGTTCAAGAAGCCGTTCCACTCGAATATACATCACAATAGGGAAGAAAAGACTAGCACAACTTCTGTTTTATGTCGACTTTAATAGACAAAGAACAATAGACAAGTGTATCTCAACCTTTTTGACTTTAAGGCTCACCTACTCACAATTTCTACCCAATTAAATACTTTAGAGCTTAGCATAACTAGAAATATGTTTTAGCTTATTTTAATGCTTGTTTTGTCATATTTTAAATACATTTTCATGTCTATAACAGAATATTTGTTCTTTCTTCTGTAATGTGAATGTGTGTGTGTTTGCATACCATAACGTGTTACATGGTCCAGGCAGCGGTCAATAGTCACAGGGACACCCAGCTCAGTGAGTTGCTGCTGGGATAGCGGCTGATCTCCAGCACCGGATTTCTGCTGAATGAAGGTCTGCCAGCCCACAAAATGAGGCCTGCGGTCAGCCAGCAAATGCAGGGGTCCACCCCGCCACACCATCACCAAGGAGCCAGAACTGTCAGAGAGAGCTACATACACACACGCATTCATATATATATAAACGTACAGTAAATATACATTTCATATTGTCTCAGATCGGCACATGATTGTGTACTATAACTGTGTGGTGTAACTCACTGAATGTGATCAGCTTGCGCAGGTCGATTGTTTGTACGTTGCCTTCCAGTAACACATGCAGTTTGAAGCCGCTCAGGCAAAACCAACCAATGCCATGACTGCCCTCGGTGCAGCGCAGGCGGCCCAGACGATCACAGCTTCCACACACATCAAACAGTGCAGGAGGCAGCACAGCCTAAATAAGGAAGTGGGTCCGTTTATTTGTCTCCTTTGCCAAAATATTAGAATATAAGATAACCATTTTATTTCACAATGATATTTGCATAATATAAAGCAGCTTTACAGAACAATGCATGGAAGGCTGCAAGGAAGTAGAGATGAACATTTAGAAATAAAAAACTATTAGATATTATGTTTTGAAAGAAGTCTATTATGCACACAAAGGCTGCATTTATTTGATAATACAGTAAAACAGCATTAATATTGTGTAGTATAATAGCATAATATATAACAGTATAATGTTGTGAAATATTATTGCAATTTGAAATGACTGTTTTCTACTAAACATATTTAAAAATGTAATTTATTTCTGTAATGGAAAAGAAACTTGTCTTATTATTACTTAATGATGAAAACAGTTGTTCTGCTTAATATTTTTGTGGAAACTGTAATACTTTTTTCAGGTTTTTTTGATAAATGGGAAATAGAAGTATTTTGTAACATTATTAATGTCTTTACGGCTTAAAGGGTTAGTTCATCCAAAAATAAAAATTATGTACTCATCCTCAAGTTGTTCCAACCCTGTAGTATGAATTTCTTTTTTCTGCTGAACACAAAAGAAGATATTTTGAAGAATGTTTGGTTACCCATATTCAATGGGACCCACTGACTTCCATAGTATGAAAAAAATAAAATTATGGAAGTCAATGGGGCCCATCAATTGGTCGTTTGGTTACAGTCGGACATATCTTCTTTTGTGTTTAGCAGAAGAAAGAAGTTCAATCAGGTTTCGAACAACTTCAGGGTGAGTAAATGATGACAGGTTTTTCAATTTTGGGTGAACCATCCTTTTAAATGTTAATTTATTGTGTCCATGCTGAATAAAAGTATTAATATCTTTTAAATAAAAAAGCACCCCCTTTTGGTCCAGTTTGAAAACCCCTAGTCTACAGCTTGTTTGTCCTCACAATATGGTATTTTCAAACGAGTGGTCAAAAATGTGTTTATAGTTAAAAAAAAACTAAATAAATAAATAATTTGATCACCATGGCAATAGCCCGAATCCAGTTCTTGGCAATGCTGCCATCATCGGTTCCAAACAGGTAGACTTTCCCCTCCTCAGAGTACAACTCAAAGGTGTGCTCATAGCTGCCAGCCAATTAGAGAGGACATGATAAATATAGCGCACAAAGGGATTCATGTGGTAAAAGTAAACTTAATTAAGGTTGAAGGTCACGGTTTATTACCTATGTTTCCCTGGGCTGTTGACAGAGAGGCAGATGATTTCACTGGTCTTCATGCCACCACACTTGGTGTGGCTCTGTTCATTCTTAAAGTAGTTAAACATTCCATCACCAAGACAACACCAACGTAGAGCAAAATCTACAATAGTCACACAAAAGGTTCATACACACACACACACACACACACACACACACACACACCATGAAACCTTATAGATTACTAAAGCTTAAAGTAAGCTATTACATTTGAAAATGTCCTAAAACAATATAAAGGTTAATATGATTAAAATGTAATTATAAATGTTAATTCATGACTTTTCATGATATGAAAGTTTAACTTTAGTCTAATTTTGGAAGACAAACACATCCTCACCAGCACACAAGGCTTAGTATCCTTGAGATTCACTGGCCAGTCATCATAAAGCAATTTATTAAACCAATGAAACTATGAGGGCTCCACACACCTGCTTTGGTTTTGTGGTCTGTGATTGGCCGAGTTGATGAGCCAGTCTTAAAAAGGCAGCCAGAATGGGATCGAATGGACACATCTTTAACCACTGGCGTAAAAGACTCTGATGAAGAACAAAACAAGATGAGTTTAGACATAAAAGCTGAACCCATGAAACTTCTGAACCTGTGTATCTAAACACATATACATTAGAGTTTTGTATGTATTTGTGCACCTGAGTTCAAATTCTGCATAAGTAGCTCCGCTTGAACCGTTTGGCCACTATGTTTTGCCAGAGACAGTGGCGAAGGGAATTCTGAGATACCAGTGTTGCACTTGATATCCGCCCCACAATTCAGCAGCGAGAGAGTATCCAACAAATCAGAAAACTGCACCGCTGAACACAAAGCCTAAGAAACACAGAAAAACCAGACATGACAGAGCAGAACATTCATTCAATGTGCATTTAGTGTCATTTATTTGGCATTTAGATAGAATTTACTTACTCTGTTGAGCGCCTCCTGTTGACCAAAGAGTATGTGGTATTTGCGATATTTTCCATTCTTGTATTTTGCTGTTATGTGTTGGAGACGTTGCTCGCTGTTAGCGTTCGCACTGAGACTTTCACTCGGGGGAATATTCGCTCCCCAGAACTGATTAGCTTTGCCATTACCCAACAGCAGAAAAACCTGGCAATGCAAAATGAGATTATCAGACATCATCCAGAAACAGAACAGCACAACTGTAACTGCAAAGCATCAATATAACTCTTAGATGTAACTGAGGCAGCATATAGTCTGGATGCATCATATTCATTGTACCCTGATGAGGTCATCAGTCCACACTCGCTCATCCAATTTCAGACTGCGAACCTTTGACACGTTCTGGCCCAGGCTTCTGTGTACACCTGTTATCACACAAATGTGTACGCATTTATGAGCAGACATATACAGTACATAGCTGCTGCTGTCATTTTTTAATAGTTGTGTGTACCTGCACATTTTTCACACAGCAGAACACACAGGTTGATTGACGCCCACTCTGGCATCGAAGAGCTGCAGTCTGCACACAAACGGTTTGATGGCACACGCCAAATGCTCTCACACACTCCATCACATGACAGAGAGCGACTCACACACTCTTTAAGTAACTCGCACCATTTCTGCTTCTCACTCACTGAATTCACCACAAAACTACAAATGGAGAGAGAGAAGCATACAAATGAAGTTAAAGTAATCCTCGGTTCAAATCATGGTCCGTGGCGCTGGGCCTGATACAAATATATATATATATTTTTAAACTGAAAATATAAAAATTAAAGCTAATTCAAAATATTAATAAATATTATAGTAGTATATAAATAATACAAAAATAACTGAACAAATGCTTTCCAGTTTTGTGTGCAAAAAGTGAAAAGTTGCAGCGTTTACCTGAATGCTCTGTACGGAGTGGTGAGCGTGAAAGAGCGCTTGTTTTCTCCATCTCTCACATTGGCCATTCGCATGTCTATGTCAGTGATGCCTACACCCTGAAAATATTCCTATATACAAAACACAAACACAACTAATCTATGAAATGAACCCCCCAAAACATTTCGAAATTATTCACATTCAGACTCACACCTCGTGGCTTCTGAAGAGGAACAGTTTGTCCCTGCTGATAAGTGTGTAGACTTTGGTGCGTGGTGACAACATCTCCAGGTTGCCCTCGAAACAAATATTCACACTACCGTTCTTAAAGAACAGATTCCGGGGCTCCAGACTATTTTTGTGATCACTCAGAATCTTTTCAATGCAAACCACCCAGTCATTTCTTTCCTCTGTGAAAATACACACAAAATATAAATGTATGGAAATCATTCACAGCCTGAATATAAAAACAAAGATGCGTCAGATACATTCTGCAAGGTGGTCAGAAGAAAACATTGACAGATACACACGAGTGCTTTCTGCTCGAAACAGGAAAGTCCGACTCTGACTGTGGAGCTCAAATCGTAAATCTCCAACACTGACCACCTTATCGACAGATTCCAGAGACACCATCCTTTTAGAGTACACCTCCTGTCACACAAAGAGAAAGAGAAATTCTTTAACACCCTGTATTAAACTTGAGTCAAGTTTATTGAAATTCCATTCAAATGTTGTTTCACAGGGTCTGCAAACAGGACAATAAAAGCACACAATGAACAATGCTATGCTGTAAACAATAAACACTATACTCAATAAATAAATATAAAAACAAAAGGAGTCAGGGATACATATAGCATATTTGGGAATTGAATTGTTCCCCTTATTTTATTTTTTACTATTAATTTGCCTTTAGTGCCATCTATTGCTCACTAAGTATAGTATTGTACATTATAATGCGGTGGTGCCTAAATTCAGCTGTAGTATTTAAAATTATATTTTAGTTTATAGTGTGTTTTTTTTTTTTTTAGTTAAACAAAACATTATCAGATAATCAGTATCGGCCAAATTTGACAGAGTTATTGAGTAATGATACAGTAGTAGTGACAGTTATAATAATAAATTAAAGTTGGAGTGCAGAGGACTGGCAGTGGAGAAAAATGTCATTCTTGATTATTACTATCTCAGAGCGAGTGTACAACTTTCAATATATGCCTCTTTTCTTTTTTACAGTCTGACTCTGAACACTGTAAGTGATATTATGCTGCATAAACTAGATCAGCCAGAAACAGGAACACTTCCTAATTCCTATAACACCCGATGCACTCGTTACATCATAAGAAGAATGGCATCTACACTAATGCTTGTCTTTCTGTTTATCCGAGGTTTAGTGTAGTCAGCCGGATCTGGGCCATATCCAGATCAGATGGAGGACCTGCGCCTAGACACGTCCACAACGCATCCCTAAAGTGTCAGCAGAGATTGTGTCAATAGACTCTCCTCTGTGAAGGCCTCATCGACACGACAGCCATCGGCGCTGATCCTCAACAAACCCCCAATCCAATCTGATTTCTGACCTGTAATGCTGCCTGAATCATAATCATAAACTGTTCGTTCGTTGGCCAGAGGAGAACTTGCCCCCGACTGAGCCTGGTTTCTGCCAAGGTTTTATTCTGTCACCTGATGGAGTTTTAGTTCCTCGCCACTTATATGAGAACTGAACTGAGCTGGACGATGACTCAACTGTTTTCTCCAGAGCGGTTATATATAATAACAAATATATATTAATAAATTAACAAAATTAATAATAACTTTTTTACAACAAAAATGAACCATCTTACTTAAGATGGACTATAATGGTATTTTCTTCTAGATGTACAGCAGAAACAAACTTTGTTGCATTATTTTGCTGTTATATCTGTAAAGCTGCTTTGAAACAATCTGTATTGTAAAAAGCGCTATATAAATAAAAGTGACTTGACTAAGGTTTCTAAAAACATCAGGCAATTGATAAACTTTCTAAATTACAGAAACTTTAAGTCTAGATTTAATCATTGTAACCAAAACCAGGCAGAAATACATTCCAGCTTTCATACCCTCTCGTTTTTAGTGTGTATCATCATTTAGGAATTATCATCATCCCCTCTCTCCATTCCGATCATTTTCTAGTTTGTTTGTACAAGAAATACTTAACTTTTAAAACCCTTAACTTCCTTTAAATAGTCATTCTGGAAGGAAAGGAATGGTGAACGAGAAAGACTCTGGTGAAAGAGGAAATCTATACATTCATTCTGATTGGAAGGATCTTATTGTTATTCAAGATTTTAATTACCAGGAGGATATTGCAAAATATTTACTCACAAGATTACAGAATGGATGTATGGATAGAGAAGAAAAAAACTGAGTGATTGATTTATTCATCTATTTTACCTTGATGTATTGAAAATATCTCAAATATTCTGAATCCAGCTGCACCCATCGACGCTGATAAATCTTGCCACTGAAATTACAAACACAAATATTATAAAACATAAAATTAATATAATAATTATAAATATAAATTAAACCACAGATTTCAGAAAAGAGGCTTAGTTATAAAGTCGTAAAAGACACTAAAGTCACAATTCTTTCTTACCCTTTTGGAGGAGTTTTCTCCAGCCAGCCAGCTTTAATAATCTGACGGAACTCCTCTGAAAAATCAGGAAACTCTGTACATCGGATATCAATACTGTCCTCACTAAGATAAACAAACGCTGTATTAATACAACAGAATAATTCTCATTTCTCTTGCACTGCAGGCTCAAGTAAACACACAAAACGAAATAAAATTATCCACACAACAGAATTAAAAAATCATGCACACACCGCTCTCTTTGAGGGACTGTCTCTTTTTTGTCCTCTTCAACTTTCAGGTTGATGAAACACTTCTGCATGTCTCGCAATAGATCCTCCTGTTGGAAGACAAACAACTGTTGATGAAAATGATAAATAAAAACACCATTGTTTAAAATTTTGGGGTCATTAAGAATAGAGAAATTCAATAATAGGAAACTATTTTTAGCAAAAGTGACATGAAAGACTTTAATAATTTTACAAATAAATTTTATTTAAAAATGCTGTTCTTTTGACGATCTATCGAAGAATCGTGAAAAATGTATCACAAAAATATTAAGCAGCACAACTGTTTTCAACATTGATAATAATAATAAATGTTTCCTGACACAAAATCAGCATATTACAATGATTTCTGAAGGATCATGTGACACTGAAGACTGCAGGAATGATGCTGAAAATTCAGCTTTGCCATCACAGGATAAATTACATTTTAAAATATATTCAAATAGAAAACAGTCATTTTAAATTGCAATAATATTTCACAATATTACTGTATTTTTAAGAAAATACATGCAGCCTTGACACTTTCTCCAAAAACATTAAAAAATATATTACCAACACCAAACTTTTGAACTGTAATATATATTTTGCAATAACTTTGTTGTCGAAAAGAATATGTATTAGACAAAAACTAAAGATGTACTATGATGAACTTGATAGCACAGCTGTGGGTGTGAGTGGTACATTTTCTCTAACATACAGGCCCAATAGAATGGCTATTTAACCAACTGTCACATAGAACAATATACACACTCAGTCACAGACAGAAAATTTACCTTTGAAGCCATGTTCTGGGATTGTGGTGTGTGTACCTTTGAAGGATGCAGAACACATTAATCAATTAACTATCAAAACAAGTCCATAAACCAACAAAAAAACAATGAAGAACATATGAATAACATGTGGCTTCTCAAACATATTGGAAATATCTATAGAATACAGGATGATCAGGTTTTTCCTGGCACAGTTTCAAGCCATCTTGAGTCATAATGAAAAATAAAACAAAATAAAATGAAGGATTTCAAAAAAAAAAAAAAAAAAAAGATGTCTGGTTGTCTTCATTATATGATTCAGGATTGAAAATAATTCAATCATTTTTATCATTAGTTTTAATTTGTAATAAGGAATATTTCCAGCCCAATTTACATAAATGACTCCAAAAAAATTAAAAAAATCTGGACAACACTTAGCATACTGTATAACCTATAACCCTGATCCTATCAACCCTGATGTAAGGCTATGACATTTATTACAGAAATAGAAAAACATCTCTTCCGCCTCACCCAAATTTACTGTAACACACAATGAAGCCACCAAACCTGATGCACAGCCTTTCTAAAAGTTCCCCAGCTCAGACATTAAGAAACATACAACCTTTGAAAGATATCAGAAGTAACAATAGTCCTTTCAGTGCACACAATAATGCTATTCTTCACTGTGGTTAAGAATGGGAAGTAAGCTCAGATTGGTGTTCTTCATGAAACCAAGATAATAGCTAAAATTTTCCGCTTCAACCATTCCGCTTGTGTGCAAGAACACACACGATAAAAAGCACACACAATAATAAGCACACACACACACAAAATCTGAGGTCATAACTAAAACATTCTACCTACTGTTTACAAACTGTAACTGTTTACAAAAATGCACAAGTGCAGAAATAGACACTCATACTTTAATGTGAATATTAGAGGAATAAAGATTAGTTTAATATCAGATATTGGTAAAATATCACAACCAGAGTAAAAAACACTTAATAGATTTAAACTAGTGAATGGTTTACTTAAGAGCTAGTGTTTAAGTAACATTTTAAGTAAAACACATCCAAACACAAAAATCTAGGATTATGATATATAATCATCCTTACTACTATCATTACTTATAGTGATATTTGATAAAAAAAAAATTCTGCTACAGTTTATGATGTTAGTAACAGATAAAAGAAGACAATAAGTTACCTGTGAGCAGTCAAATCTGCGCCAAGCCCTACTGCATTACAAGGCATTTATAAATGTACACGCGCGCGCCCACAGAGCTCTATTTGGAAAATGAGGAAGTTTATGACTCGGTGACAGAACCATACCTGCAATTCCTCAGATAACTTTATAAAAACTATTATTTTCGCATCAAAAGCACTGCTTTCAATCCTGTGAGTTCAACTAATCTCAACATTTATTGGCCAAACGCATTGCTTTTTGAAACTAGAGGAAGCTTATAAATGTTGAATATCTAAAATTGAACATTTTTGAAATCTTTGAAACACAAGTGTAAGGGCACAATGTTGGATAAGCTACTTCTGAAGACAGAGGATAGATCCAGACTGTTGCTTTCGGTCTCATGCTCCTACTGCCACACGTCTCAAGCAACTACTGAGAAACTATGTACGTAGATTTAGACAATTTATTTACTTTAAAGATTCGTGTATGTGTGCATACTGCCCTCTAACGGCTGGAGCAGGGGTTGTTAAGAGTTCTGATCTATTTTTTTTTTACAGTCTATGGTTCTGATTGAGGTTGTCATATATCATCAGTATCAGTTGCGGTCACCACGAAGTTCAAATTGTACCACAATTCTAGTGTCAACTATTTACGACGGAAGATGTGTTTTTGCAAGTAAGAAATGTAGGCTAACTAGATTTTTACATTTGCATTGAAAAAAATGTGGTATTCTGAGTTTTTTTTATCGCGTTTTTAGACAAAGGAGGAAAGCTAGACTTGTAAGCACGAACGCTACAATTTGAAAATCTAGTGCCACAGTTGCCACCATAGACAAAATGCAACACTCTGCGCATGCGCCGTAGTGCAGCAAGCGATTGGAGGAGAGCTGCGCGCGAACATCAAAACCTTTGTTCAAACTAAGAGCCACTTCCGCAGTCGAGGTGGTAAGGTGGTGAGGCACATACCGTTTTTCAATGAACATCCGTAAAAAATAAATGCAAATATGCAAAGCAATAAAGTTGAAGAACTCACGAACAAGTTAGAAGGGTGAGTAATATCAATCATATGTACCTCTTGCGGTTTTTATCAATACATTAGAACTTTGATTACGACGTAAAATTGTTGTTGCGTGTAAGTTAGCATGTAAGTTAGAACATGCTTTGATTGTGTGTTTTTTTTTCTCTTATTGCAGATATCTGTCTTTAGACACGGAAAAGATGGACAAATTCGACAGGTACTCAAACACCATGCTTATGTCATTTTCCATCACTGCTGTTAAAGTTCTAATCTCGGGTGACAGTGTCACCAGCCAGAATATGTATTTTACTGCCCATCTTGATTTGATGTCATGTGAAATGATACCTTAAAACCACAGAATTTGTTACTGTGTATATTTTTTTGTTTTGTTTTATCATACTAAAAATGTGGGATGTAGATATGTATTTAATATACCCTCCCACACAAAATGAATACCTATAGGGAGACCCAGCTAGCTGTCACCTTTTTGGTGAATATACCAAAGAGTACTAAAATATTCTAGTATAAAGAGTACTATTACTTCAATGAAACTTTACTTAAGTACAAGTCAAATTACAGGTCTAAAAATCTACTCAAGTAAAAAGTAGCTCATTTAAAATTTACTCAGAGTAAAAGTTACTGACTTTCTTTTTTAACCGCAGAGGAGGGTTGAGGGACTCTCCTGGGTTGTAGATTTTCACTGTATGATAGCCATCTCAGAAAATATCACGGCTTACAGTATTAATCAATTATAAAAAAATAAACGCCATTATTAAATTATGGTTATTATTATTATTATCATCAGATAAAATGATAGTTAAGTTGAAAATTTTATATTTAGAATTTAGAAGCAAAACAGATTTACTAAATTAAATCATGGACAAAAAATATTCCTTAAATAATATTCAAATAAATTGTCTTATTATTATTATTCTGAGAAGTGCGTTCTATTGTAGGCTTACTATAGTCATATAAGCTATTTCTTTCTCCTAGTTAAACCGTTAAATACAGAGTGTATTTGACAATGGTTTTTCTCACATAAAATGATGAAAATGCTCATTAACCGTTCTCTCAGAGCAGCTCTTGTAATGTTCATATACTCATGTCCTCGTATTGTTTGTGAAAACACCATGAGTTTGAGTATGTAGTAGATGAAGCGGCACAGCTCATTATATTTATATAGCAGTCTTAACATCCAAACATATTGTTTTGGCCAATAAATTTTGTATATAATGAGTAGTTTAAATTTAATTTAAAACTAATCTGACTACTTGCTCTGACCTGATATAAAAAATATAATTTTTTTTCAACTGTTAACTGTCAACTTCACATGTACAGTCACCTCTGACTGACTAGGGTATTAACACATTTGTAAATAATATTTAAAAGAAATGTTCAGCTTGCAGAAATGTGTCTATTTTTATTTTTTTCAGTCAGAATAAAAACTGTTGAATTTATTCCACCTACAAACTTTGCGTTTGACAAAAAGCATATTTTAGTGTGCTTTATATTAGTATTTAAGTGAATTTTGTGTTGTTCCTGTGTAACAGTTATTGTATTGTTTTTGCAGGTACCGGCAGGAGGGGAAGGAAGCTGCCATGTGTGGTGAGCTGCCTCGTGCCCTGGAGCTGTTTCAGCTGGCTTACCAGCTGCAGCCGAGTGACAAGCTTAAGAAACGGGTCCAGGCCATACAGGATCTCATTCAGAGAGATGAAGAGGAAGATGAAGAGGAGGAAGAATTTGTGGACGTGAATGAGAGTGGATTGAAACTTTATAAAGGGCTCTACGACAAATTGTATGACCATCAGAAAGAGGGTGTGGCGTTCCTGTACAGTCTCTATCGAGATGGAAGGAAAGGGGGAATCTTGGCCGACGACATGGGCCTCGGAAAGACCATTCAGGTCATTTCATTTTTGTCAGGGATGTATGATGCAGAGCTGGCCAATCATACCCTGTTAGTCATGCCAACCTCGCTCATAAAGAACTGGGTGCGTGAGTTTGCCAAGTGGACCCCCGGAATGAGGGTTAAAGAGTTTCACGGCACAAGCAAAGCTGAGCGGAACAGGAATCTGGAACGAATCCAACGCAAAGGAGGAGTTATCATTACCACCTACCAGATGCTCATCAACAACTATGAGCATCTTGCATCATATGACCAGCGTGAGTTCAAATGGGACTATGTCATCCTGGACGAGGCCCACAAAATCAAAACCTCATCCACTAAAACGGCTAAAAGTGCTCATGCCATACCTGCTAGACACCGTGTACTACTTACGGGCACTCCTGTACAGAATAACCTACGAGAGATGTGGGCACTGTTTGACTTCGCTTGCCAGGGGTCGCTGCTGGGAACGTCTAAAACATTCAAAACCGAGTATGAGAATCCAATCACACGTGCAAGGGAGAAAGACGCCACGCCTGGGGAGAAAGCTCTTGGGTTGAGGATTTCTCAGAACTTGATGGACATCATCAAACCTTACTTTCACAGGCGGACCAAGGCAGATGTTCAACACAAAAAGCAAAAACATAAAGAAGGCTATCGAGACGAGGAAGATCAAGAGAACAAATGTCCAAACACCAGCGAAGGTGTAGAGATGCCATCGCTGACACGAAAAAACGACCTCATTGTGTGGACGTACCTCAGTTCAGTCCAGGAGGACATTTATAACCAGTTCATCTCGCTGCAGCATATTAAGGAGTTGATGATGACTACCAGGTCGCCGCTGGCAGAGCTCACAGTTTTGAAGAAGCTCTGTGACCATCCCAGACTCCTCTCGAATCGAGCCGTGACTCAACTAGGCCTGGAGCAAGGTTCTTCCTTTGACTCCACCCATCCAGACATTGAGAGTGAGTCGGCTGTGAGTCAGATCGACAGCATTTCAGATGAAACTTTGGTTAGAGAGTCAGGAAAGCTGCAGTTTCTTGTGTCTCTAATGGAATGTCTCCGTGAAGAGGGGCATCGGACCCTAATCTTCTCACAGTCAAGGAAGATGTTAGACATCATGGAGCGTGTCCTGCGTAACAAAAACTTTCGCCTGCTGCGCTTGGATGGCACAGTTACACAGCTGGCAGAAAGGGAGAAGCGTATCATGCTGTTCCAGACTGACAAACGCTACACAATCTTCCTCCTCACCACTCAGGTGGGTGGAGTCGGGATCACGTTAACAGCAGCAAACCGTGTTGTGATCTTTGACCCCAGCTGGAACCCTGCAACAGATGCTCAAGCTGTGGATCGCGCCTATCGAATTGGCCAAACTGAAAATGTCCTCATCTACCGACTCATCACCTGTGGCACTGTGGAGGAGAAGATCTACCGCAGACAAGTAAATAAAAATCTTAACTTTAGGACCTTCACTTCACTCTGTAGTTTTCAGGGTTAAAAAAAGATTCAGGGCTACAGTACATGATTTGGCCAAGAAATGCTTTTGTTATTATTTCATCATCATGTATTGTGATTGTAATTTGAAATGCGATATGATAATTTTTCATATTGCTGCTGCTTGGATATCCAGACAAAAAGAACTACAAAAACTACAAACTAACAAGCATTGCCTAATGTCTCTAAATAAATGTTTTGCCAATATTCACTTTTTAAAGTTGTTAGGTTGGTAGAAAAACTTTTTTTAAAGGAAATATGAACCAAGTAAAAAAAAAAAGTACTCTCTGCATTTGTATTGTACCGGTTTGTTCAACAATTGTATTGTTTCTTCTTAGTCCACTTCAATTTTGTAAGCTTTTTACATTCAATTAATTAGACTTTAAATTCATGATGCTGTTTTTTTAATTTAATACAATCACTTTCAATTATATTTATTTAGTAATATTTGTATGTTAATTTAAAAAATTAAGGCAGAAATATATTAACATTGTAATTTTACAATTGAATTTTAAAATAAAGTGATCATATTAAATAACTCAATTTCAGAAACTTCACTGTAGACCATTTCTATTTCTTAAATCTTATCCTGTTGTGGTTTAATCATTGTACTTAGCTATATCACAATACTTTTTTAATTGTACTGTTAAGACAAAGTGTTGATGCAGCTTCCAGGCATAATTTTTAGTTAAGTACAACAATTCAGCTTTTGGCTTTGAGAACTAAAAGCTAGTTTTCTGCTATTCTAATGTCAATAAAACAGTACCTGTACCTGTAACAGTTTCCCCCCTCCCTTGTTTCTATATCTGCAGGTGTTTAAAGACTCTCTCATCCGGCAGACAACCGGAGATAAGAAGAACCCATTCCGATACTTCAGCAAGCAGGAGCTACGTGAACTGTTTAAACTCGAAGACACACGTTCTTCCTCCACTCAGCAGCAGCTTCAGGCGATGCACGCACAAAACCGCCGCTCTGACATCAACCTGGACCAGCACATCGCTCGCCTTCACAGTATGGAGATGTTCGGCATCTCCGACCATGACCTCATGTTCTCTAAAGAGCCGGCAGCCGATGAAGATAATCCTGAGGATGCAGAGTCCCATCACTACATACAAACGCGTGTCCAGAAAGCACAAGAGCTCATGCAGGCAGAATCAGAACTTCACGGCCAGTTCATGGGCAGCGTGGCCCAGAACACCGAACCGGCTTGGCTCAGGCAAACAGGGCAACCGAAATCTGCTGGTAGAGACCGGCCGGCCCCTCCTCGTATCAAAAACGAGCCAGTGATGGTGGATCTGACTCATTACAGTTTCGATGAGGCAGAACTAGAGGTAGATGAGCAGAACTCTCCGCCAGTTGAGGAAGTGGTGGAAGTTGTAGGTGAAGAAGTGGAAGTTGTAGGTGAAAAAGTGCAAGTGGAAAAGGAGTCTCCTCGTTCTGGTGGAGAAAGAAATGTTCATGTTCTAAAGACTGAGGTTAGCTCTGATGCCGACAAGCTAGCTCGCCATGTGATCACGCTGGATGACAGTTCAGATGAGGCTGACAAGTTGTACGGTAATGCAGCATCTGAGCTTCAATACTCACAGCACAGCTTCTCAAGTCCTTCTCACCAGTTTCCAAATTTGGAAGAACTTTCTGTAGCGTCTGATGCTCTTGATAATAGAGAGGATCAGGCAGACAAGCCGCATTCAACTGTTCTCTCTTCACCCCCTTCTCGACATGAGGCCACAGCGGGAGAGTCTTTTAAAGCAGAGGTGGAAATGCTTCAGAGAAACTTTAACCTGCAGCTGGAGGACAGTGCAGAAATGTTCTCTGTTGAAGAAGAAGTTTGTGAAGTGGAGGAGTCGGTAGCAGAGGAGAGTCCTGAGTTTCAACTTCAGATGGACATCAGTGGAGAAAGACTGGAAGAAGCAAGTATCCATGACAGCAGACAAGATGGTAAACAAAACAAAAATGAAATCAGTACCTATAACAACAGTGAGTTTTGCAACCATAACAATGCTGAAGTCAGTAACTGTAACGGTGAAGTCAGCAAGCATGAATCTCTTTTGAGGATCCGTTCTGCTCCGGACACACCTGCGGACGACTCCTTTTTGCATTCTGTTCGTAGAAAGAAAAGGCAGGTCATCTCTGACACTGAAGAAGAAGAAGAGGAGGATGAATCGGAGAAGCCATGTTTAACTAGTAGTCCATTAGCTGATGGCCTAAGCAGGTTGGGCTCTTCCACACCAAAATCCACTTTGACTGACAGAGCTCGACTCCACCGCAGCTTGAACACTTCTGTGGCATCGAGGAGGTCCTTTGTTGTGTCCATGCTGGAGAATGAATCTGATGAAGAGTCAGCAGAGCCCAGTGAAGATAAATCCAAATCCTATGAGATATCTGAAGCAAATGAAAGTCATGCAGATGAATCAGTGGAGGAAGAGGAGCTGCCCAGTGGAGATAAAACCGAATCCTATGAGATATCTAAAGCAAATGAAAGTCATACAGATGAATCAGTGGTGGAAGAGAACCCGCCCAGTGGAGATAAAACCGAATCCTATCAGATATCTGAAGCCAGTGAAACAGATGCTGATGAGTCTGTGGTGGAAGAAGAGGAGCCCAGTGGAGAGACTTTAAACACAGAAGAGTCTAAAAGTGACAAGGAATTTGAGGAGGTGGAAGAGAGTGTGGAGTCAAGAGGAGACCAGGAATGGCACAGCGCCCTGCTTGAAACGACTACTGATGTTGAGCTAGACTCTTGTGAAATGATGGACCAGTGTGCCCCTAAAACATTCCCTATGGAAACGCACATTCTTCCTGTTAGCTCCACAAGCAGTGACGTGACTGCTGCTAAAGCCTCTGAGAACACATATGAGTCGTTGGTACTGTCTGGGAAACAGAGTTTGGCAGAGGGGAGAAAGCAGGAGGCTCTGGATTTCTTTCTGAAGGCAATAGACATTAATACTGGTGACGCTGAAATCCAACTCTTGATTATTCAATTGTACAGGCAACTTAGCCAATAGGGAAATTAAAATGTACACAGCCGTGTAAGACTTTATCATATCTTTATCTTGTTGACAAATTGTTTGACATGCCTTTTTTTTCTCTGCCTGTTGTTATAAAGAAATTGCAGACTGAATGTGACTGAAACATACAGAACTGAGCAGAGGAACTAGTTAAGAAAAATATGGAATTTTCATGGACCGTTGTTGTTTTTGTTTTTTTTTGGTTTACGCAAATTTGTATATTTAATTTCTTTGGTTTAAAAACTGTTCAATTGATCCTATTCTGAAATGTACAAAAAAAATAAATTCTTAAAGGTTTAATAGCTTGTTTCCTGCTTGATTTTGCTTCATTCCAGATATTAATCTACATTTTATTTATATATATATATATATATATATATATATATATCATATTCTTAAGACATATAAGGATATATATATCCTTAAAACCTTTAAGGGTTTTTTCCCCCCACATTAACTGTTTGTGCCCCCCAGTCTGAAGCTCTGGTCTATAAAGTCCTCTGTTTTAAAGGAACATTCAGGGTTAAATACAGTTTAATTGACAGCATTTTTGATATGCTGTTTATCACCTTGTACAGTAGTTATTTTCTGTGGTAATTATGTGTCACAGTCTATATGGGGAGGCTGCAGACCTGGAGCCGGCAGATATACGCCCCTGGCAGTTTTACGCCCGTTGTTCCTGATGCGTCCAGTACGGGGATATACTGCGAAATAACATAATTAAATCGACTCTTACACATTCATAACCCGTCCATAGACGTTTTTTTTGTGTTTTGTTCATTTAAATATAAACGTTACAGTGTACATCTGCACGGATTAAAATGTCTGTAGCTATTCAGTTGGGCTTCACTCTCTTCACTCAGCCCACAGAAGACTATGTGTTTTTGTGAATTGAAAATTTTAAAATACACAGTTGGATCAACTATGTTATGACAAGTATATGACCTACTGCAGTTATAGGCCTATTCACCGTAGGTTTTTATATGGAAAACTGAGTGAAATATGTTGTTGTGAATTTCTAGTTACATTTAGATATTAACCAAATTTAGCCCATTAGACATACAGTACCGTGTAATCATATGGATCCTTGATTAGCTGTAGTAGGCTACTATTCTCTATTGGTCATCATACAGCTACAAAACAGTGTCCTACACAGCATTTTATGAAGACAAATACAATTTATCCCTTTTCTAAAATTCCATGACTCCCCTATGGTTTGCCCCTCTTCTTTAACTATTTTTTAAAAGGACATCCATTGTGATTTTATCGTGTGTGTGTGTGTGTGTGTGTGCGCGCGCCCAGAATTGATGTCAGGTGTGTGTGGATTGCATCAATTTGCTCCTGATCTTCAAAGTACAACGGCACAAGTGAAAAAAGTGTCAAGCCACTTTGATTTCTTTTGGCCCCCAATGATGGACTGTGCAGAGAAAATTGAAAATGACATTAAAACCACGTCCATGTACAGGTCCTTCTCAGAAAATTAGCATATTGTGATAAAGTTAATTATTTTCCATAATGTAATGATAAAAATTTAACTTTCATATATTTTAGATTCATTGCACACCAACTGAAATATTTCAGGTCTTTTATTGTTTTAATACTGATGATTTTGGCATACAGCTCATGAAAACCCAAAATTCCTATCTCAAAAAATTAGCATATTTCATCCGACCAATAAAAGAAGTGTTTTTAATACAAAAAAAGTCAACCTTCAAATAATTATGTTCAGTTATGCACTCAATACTTGGTCGGGAATCCTTTTGCAGAAATGACTGCTTCAATGCGGCGTGGCATGGAGGCAATCAGCCTGTGGCACTGCTGAGGTGTTATGGAGGCCCAGGATGCTTCGATAGCGGCCTTAAGCTCATCCAGAGTGTTGGGTCTTGCGTCTCTCAACTTTCTCTTCACAATATCCCACAGATTTTCTATGGGGTTCAGGTCAGGAGAGTTGGCAGGCCAATTGAGCACAGTATTACCATGGTCAGTAAACCATTTACCAGTGGTTTTGGCACTGTGAGCAGGTGCCAGGTCGTGCTGAAAAATGAAATCAGATGAAAGCATGAAGTGCTCCAAAATCTCCTGATAGCGAGCTGCATTGACCCTGCCCTTGATAAAACACAGTGGACCAACACCAGCAGCTGACATGGCACCCCAGACCATCACTCACTGTGGGTACTTGACACTGGACTTCAGGCATTTTGGCATTTCCTTCTCCCCAGTCTTCCTCCAGACTCTGGCACCTTGATTTCCAAATGAGATGCAAAATTTGCTTTCATCCGAAAAAAGTACTTTGGACCACTGAGCAACAGTCCAGTGCTGCTTCTCTGTAGCCCAGGTCAGGCACTTCTGCCGCTGTTTCTGGTTCAAAAGTGGCTTGACCTGGGGAATGCGGCACCTGTAGCCCATTTCCTGCACACGCCTGTGCACAGTGGCTCTGGATGTTTCTACTCCAGACTCAGTCCACTGCTTCCGCAGGTCCCCCAAGGTCTGGAATCGGTCCTTCTCCACAATCTTCCTCAGAGTCCGGTCACCTCTTCTCGTTGTGCTGCGTTTTTTGCCACACTTTTTCCTTCCCACAGACTTCCCACTGAGGTGCCTTGATACAGCACTCTGGGAACAGCCTATTTGTTCAGAAATTTCTTTCTGTGTCTTTCCCTCTTGCTTGAGGGTGTCAATGATGGCCTTCTGGACAGCAGTCAGGTCGGCAGTCTTACCCATGATTGCGGTTTTGAGTAATGAAACAGGCTGGGAGTTTTTAAAAGCCTCAGGAATCTTTTGCAGGTGTTTAGAGTTAATTAGTTGATTCAGATGATTAGGTTAATAGCTCCTTTTCATAATATGCTAATTTTTTGAGACAGGAATTTTGGGTTTTCATGAGCTGTATGCCAAAATCATCAGTATTAAAACAATAAAAGACCTGAAATATTTCAGTTTGTGTGCAATTAATCTAAAATATATGAAAGTTAAATTTTTATCATTACATTATGGAAAATAATTAACTTTATCACAATATGCAAATTTTTTTAGAAGGACCTGTATGTCTATTTTGTCTAGTTTATTTTGTAAGTCGTAAAAAAAAAGATGGGTGTTTATAAGTTTAGAAAGATTTTTATTTTCTTATAGCTAAAGCAAACACACATCTTTATGAGATGTAAGTTAAAAAGAATTTGGTAAAGACAGAGTATGATAAAACCCACATTAAGTGCACATACCCTACATTTTAGTCCAGACCAGTAAGCTATTTTATGAAATGATGTTGGAAATAATCAAAATATTTGAGTGAGTGTGCAGTTCAACTCTTTACTTGAGATTTACATACATGTATACATATATGCCTATTATAAATGTGTCTTTTGTGTGTTTACACCATAAACTAAAAAAACAAGTTCATATATTTCCAATATCTGTAATGTTGCCCCAGAAACCATGTGGAGTATGTTTTAAGGAGTAAACAGGGTCTTACCACATCTCACGCAAGCTAAAGACAGGCAACAAAAGAAAATTAAAAAGAAAATGAAAGAAATGAAATGGGGCAGCTAAACCTACACGTGGTCAGCTAAGTTTAAGTCAGGTAGAACATAAACTTGACCGTCAAGAACTTTTTGTCTCTCAAAATAAATTATAGACCCATCCATTGATTTAGAAATGAATTGATATCTAGGCTACCTACCAAGCTAATCGTTTATGAATATTAAATGTTGCATCATTGCTAAACAACAATAACTTTAGCAGATTATTTAACACAAATGACAGAATCTATAATTTTTTGTCAGATTTTCATTCTAACGATAAAAATCTTGATTATACGGTATTATTACTTTGTCTTCTGGGCAAGATTCATCTTCATAAAGACAGAACCATTCAATGATCCTGATTTAAGAATATTCTCCTCTGATATAAAGTCCCTTTTTTCTTCTTTTAAGAAAATGTCAAAACCTTTAAACTCAAAGGTTTCTAAAATAAATAATATCATTGAGTCTGTTGTAAAGAACCTTTAATTTTTTATATTGACAAAATGTAAAATTGTACTGATTTGTGTAGCCTCAATCGCTTTTGATGTCCCTCTTGTTATTTTTTTTCTCTTTCTCACTGTTAATGTCTTGTATCCTTTCATTTGCAATACAAAATAAATACATTTATTAATTAAAAAGAAGAAGATTAACATAACTCAATTCGTGTCGCTGTAAGCCTCCCCCTACTGGACGCATCCGGAACAACAGGGTCGTAAAACTGCCAGGGGCGTATATCCAGGTCTGCAGCCTCCCCTTACTCGTCACAGTCAGATTTAGCATGTACTTTACTTGATGTACATTAAAGACAAACAGTATGGAAGCGAGCTAGGTTAAGATTACTGGTCTACCTGTATAGGGCGTTGCTAGCTTATTGAGAAGGTTCTCTTACGAGAGGTTCTCTCGTATTGCGTAAGCTAGCTTACGCTGTGGGACAGATTCATCTTTGCTGAGAGTTTGAAGCCAAAAAATTATTTCATAATTTGTATCCATTGACAACGCAGTTCCTCTGCGGCAGACCTAGAGCAGGCTAGCCAGCAGCTCATTGGTTCGCTCAGAGAGAACTGCTTAAGCCTATGGGAGAGCGGGACTGAACCCGCTGCCAATGGGAAGCGCCCGCGCGTTCATTGCATCATGGCCCGCCAGAATGGGCGTGGCTATGGTGTATATAACAGTCTCTCCCAGGCTTATATGTTGATTCATTTCATCTTCAGCGAGCTACACGCTTCTGCTGTCCTGAGAAAAAGCCGTCGCCGTCGAGAAAGCATCACTCTAGCGAGCTCCCGGACCCTGAAGAAGCCGGCCGTCTTCGCCACCTTCAGCCGCCCTGCAAGCTAGCGCCATCCCTCTATATATAAAAGAGCCGAGCGTCTTTGTAAAGATGTCTCGTTTTTCCTGCGGCTCTTGCCGCGCTCCTCTCGAGGACGGAGACCGCCATGTCGTTTGCGCTCTCTGCCTGGGACTCGAGCACGCAGAACTCGCCCTCGCGGATGGAGGATGCGACTTCTGTGAGAGCCTGCCGTTGTCGTCCCTTCGGGCACGACTTCTGGCAGCACAATCCGCTCCCGCGCCGCCTCTCTCTTCGCCGCGTAAGAAGAAACGCCGCGCCCAGAGGCCGCCGGAGCCCCCTGCGGAACCATGCGGGCCGCCGCCGTGCTTCCCGCTTCCCGCTCTCCCTCCCCGCCCCAGCCGGACATACAGTTGCCGCCGAGTGGCCGCTCTGTCGCTTCCGATGACGCCGCGGAGGAGAAGGATTCCTGTTCACTGCTCGCGTCAGACAGTGAGGAATGGTCATCTCTCGGATCCACGAGAGAGTCGGCGGGGATCCGCGCCGGAATAGAGGAGGAACTAATGCGCCTCCTCTCACAGGCCGTCGAACGCCTCGGTCTCGAGTGGTCTCCTCCACCCGAGCAGGCCCCGAACCGGATGGACGGCAGCTTTTTTCATCGGCGCTCGACCCCCGCGTGCAACCGGGCCGCCCCATTCCTGCCTGAACTTCACGCAGAGCTGACGAAGTCCTGGAATGCCCCGCTCTCGGCTAGAAACCGCTCCGATATATCCGCCTCGCTACGCTCGGTGGACGGAGCCGCCGAAAAAGGTTACTCAGCCATGCCGCCCGTTGAGGACTTGGTCGCCGCACACCTCTGCCCGCCCTCTGCTAGATGGCGCTCTTCCCCCACGCTTCCTTCGAAAGCTTGCAGAGCGACCTCGAACTTTCATGCTCGCGCTTATGCCGCCGCCGGTCAGGCCGCCGCAGCGCTACATTCTATGTCTGTCCTCCAAGTGTTACAGAGCGATATTCTCCGTGAGTGGGCCGAGAGCGGTAGAAACCCCTCCTCCGCTGTCACGGATCTGAGAAGTGCTACGGACCTCGCCCTTCGTGCCACTAAAGCCGCCGCACAAGCTCTGGGGAGATGCATGGCCAGCCTTTGTGTATCCGAGAGACACTTATGGCTCACGCTCGCCGACATGGGAGATTCTGAGCGCGCCGCGTTTCTTAACGCGCCCCTCTCCCCGACGGGCCTTTTTGGATCTGCTGTCACGGGAATCGTCGATCGCTTTTCCGAGGTCCAGAAAGCCACTCAGGCCATGAATTTGTTTCTGCCCCGCCGCGCTAGCTCTTCCGCAGGCCGCTCTCGCGAGCCTCCTGCCAGAGCTCCACCACAGCGCCCTCCTCCGCAGACTCAAACAGCCCAGCGCAGACAGGGCGGCCGCCCTCGCTCTGACAGCCGCCGCAGACCGCCGCCCACACGGGGCCCGCGACCCAAGATCACGCTAAAGCCTGATCATCAGAAGTCTGCCTAGCAAAGTTAAGAAAACGACGGCGCTCTCCCGCTGCGGCTGGACCGCCGTCAAAGCTTCGCCCTCTGCCAGTCCCCGTTGTTTCGCCGACTGCTGTAGTGTTTACCGCCACAAACAAGCCGGTGTCCCTGTCCGCTTGCGAGCGACAAAAAGCCGTTTTTACGGCTACCCAGAGAAATCTCAAAAAGAGAAAATATGCCGGTTGTGTAGAAAATGTGCCCACAATCATGTGTTCACCCATACACACAAGCATAACATATCCCGTGTCTCTCTCAGAGCCCCATCACATGAAACGGGCACAGCCCGCTCTAATATCAGAGAACATAAACACGCCCACGAATTCATGCGCGTGTCCCCTCTCTGCTCGCTCTGTTTCACGGCCCATAGACTCCTCTCTGAGTGCAAGTCCCGTTGCCACACACATTCAAAGCGCGCCCACACACTGTGTCCAGCCCGCTATGTACAGCAATCAGGGCGACATAGCCATTCGGCCACTAGCCGCATGCTCCAAAGCGTGGGAAGCCATTCCAGGCATTTCCCCGTGGGTGCTAAGCATTATAAAGAACGGCTATCTGCTACAGTTTCGCCGCCGCCCGCCTCGTGCGCGCGCTCGGCTCGAATCTAGTGTCAGCCCGCTGGCCGCCGGCACGCTCCGCTCAGAAATTACGACGCTGTTGCAAAAGGGCGCCATAGAGAGAGTCCCGCCATCTATGACCGTTATTTTCTGGTTCCCAAGAAAGACGGCGGCCTCAGACCGATTTTAGATCTCAGGTTTTTGAACAAAGTGCTCATGAAGAGACCGTTCAAGATGCTCACTACCAGGAAACTCCTCGCGCAAGTGCGCCAGGGGGACTGGTTCATCTCTCTAGACCTGAAAGACGCCTATTTTCAGATCCAGATAAATCCCCGTCACAGGCCATTCTTACGTTTCGCCTTCGAGGGTCATGTTTATCAATACGCCGTTCTCCCGTTCGGCTTATCCCTGGCGCCCCGTACATTCACAAAGTGCATGGATACGGCACTCGCCCCCCTGCGGAGCCAGGGGCTGCGCATATTGAATTATCTGGACGACTGGCTGATTTTGGCCCAATCACAAACGGAGCTTCTGTCGCACCGCGCAGTTCTCCTCGACCATCTGAAAACGCTGGGCCTCTCTGTCAACTGGACAAAGAGCTCCCTTCAACCCAGTCAATCGATTTCCTTTCTAGGAATAGATTTGAACTCGGTCACGATGACGGCTCGCCTGTCCGCACAGCGCGCACGCAGTGTTCAGCGACTAGCCGCCTCGTTTCAGATGGGCACCCGCACACCTCTGAAAACTTTTCAGAGGATGCTGGGTTACATGTCCTCAGCCTCTGCTGTGCTTCAGCTGGGCCTTCTGCACATGCGCCCGCTTCAGCTTTGGTTAAACAGCCGTGTACCCCACCGCGCGTGGTACACGGGCCGCCAGCTGATCAGGGTTACGCAGACATGTCTCACGGCGCTGCAGCCATGGACAGTAGCAGAATGGTTTCGGCAGGGCGTCACGATGGGGACCTTTTCCCGCCGAAAAGTCATCTCGACAGATGCATCCAACACGGGTTGGGGTGCAGTCTGCAAGGGCTCAACGGCCTTCGGCCATTGGTCGACTCAGGAAAGCCCCTTACACATAAACTGTCTGGAAATGCTTGCGGTCGAGAACGCGCTCTCGCGCTTCCTCCCGCTCATTCTGGGACACCACGTCCTGATCCGTTCGGACAACATGGCTGTGGTCTCCTATCTCAACCGTCAGGGCGGTGTCAGATCCAGGAATCTCTTTCTACTGACACACCGCATTTCAGTTTGGTCTCAGAGCCGCCTGCTCTCGCTCAGAGCGACGCATGTGCCGGGCCATCTGAACGACGGTCCAGACATACTGTCCAGGAACCTCATCTCCACAGGAGAATGGTCCCTGAACACACAAACGGTCCAAATACTGTGGCGGCTATTCGGCAGAGCAGAAGTGGACCTCTTCGCGTCAGAAGAGAACGCTCACTGCCCAATATTTTTTTCAAGGAGCGAGGACGCGCTAGCCCAGGAATGGCCTCGCCGCCCGCTCTATGCATTCCCTCCGATCGCTCTGTTACCGCAGGTAATTCAGAGGATCAGAGACACACGCCACTCGGTGCTCCTCATAGCTCCGTGTTGGGAGAGTCAGAATTGGGTTCCGGAGCTCACTCAGCTGTCACAGACAGCCCCGTGGCCCATCCCAGTCAGAGCAGATCTCCTCTCTCAAGCTCGCGGCACGATCTGGCACCCCCATCCACGGCGCTGGGCGCTACATGCATGGGTGATCAACGACTATTCGTCGATTTGCCAGAGGGAGTAAGAAACACTATCATACAGGCTAGAGCACCTTCCACGAGAAGGCTCTATGCGTCTAAATGGTCTGTGTTCTCAAAATGGTGCACCGACAAAGGTGCGAGGTGCCGTCTTTGCTAGTTTTCCTTCAAGAGATGCTGGACAAGGGCAGGTCCCCCTCCACTCTCAAGGTTTACGTGGCAGCCGTCGCGGCGTTCTCTGAACCCCGACGCGCTCAGTCCCTGGGCAAAGACGAGTTAGTCATCCGCTTCCTCAGGGGAGCTAAGAGGATGAACCCTCCGCGGCCCCCTTCGGTTCCTATCTGGGATCTTTCTATAGTCCTCGAAGCTATGAAAGCACCCCCGTTCGAACCGCTCGAGTCTGTGGACCTAAAATACCTCTCGCTCAAAACCGTTTTTCTGACGGCTCTGTCCTCAGTAAAACGCGTGGGGGATCTTCACGCGCTCTCATCCAGCGCCGCGTGTCTTGAGTTTGGACCGAATGATTCTGTTGTCATTCTCAAACCTAGGCATGGCTATGTCCCGAAAGCGATTGGTACCCCGTTCAGGGCTCAGATTATTTCCCTATCGGCTCTGCCTTCATCCGATAGTGAGCGCGACGCCAATCTCCTCTGCCCGGTGCGGGCTCTGAGATTGTACACTACGCGCTGAGTAGTGCGCTGCCGCGTTCAGACGCGCTGAGCAGCTTTTCGTGTTGTTTGGGGGGCGCACCAAAGGCCTGGCCGCCTCTAAACAGACACTGTCTAGATGGATAGTGGACGCTATCGCCTCTGCTTACGGATCTAAATGCCTGCCCTGCCCTCTGGGCATCAGGGCGCACTCCACTAGAGGCATGGCCTCATCGTGGGCATGGTCCTGTGGAATTTCCATTCATGACATTTGTGTGGCCGCGGGATGGGCCTCCCCGTCCACTTTTGTCAGATTTTACAACTTGGAAGTTCCCGCCTTGCAGGCAAAATTACTAGCTGTCTAAGACCAGCTCCCTATGAAGCTGCATTACTGGGAGTCCCTCACACAACCGGTTCGCCCCTTGTGCTCTCCTTAGATGCTTATGTATACACTTCATGTGCCCGCTCTGCCGGCCTCATATTACATTCACTCCACGATAAAAATCCCCCGGTATCACCCTGGGATTCATGAGTGGATTCATAGCGCGCACGGCGTTGACCAGGTGTTCCCGCAGCGTAAGCTAGCTTACGCAATACGAGAGAACCTCTCGTAAGAGAACGAATCGGTTACCTAACGTAACCTCGGTTCTCTCTAGAAGAGGGAACGAGTATTGCGTTCCCGGCCGTGCTTGCGCTACTAGCGTTTCGCTTCACGCTGAAATAAATCAACATATAAGCCTGGGAGAGACTGTTATATACACCATAGCCACGCCCATTCTGGCGGGCCATGATGCAATGAACGCGCGGGCGCTTCCCATTGGCAGCGGGTTCAGTCCCGCTCTCCCATAGACTTAAGCAGTTCTCTCTGAGCGAACCAATGAGCTGCTAGCTAGCCTGCTCTAGGTCTGCCGCATGGGAACTGCGTTGTCAATGGATACAAATTATGAAATAATTTTTTGGCTTCAAACTCTCAGCAAAGATGAATCTTTCCCACAGCGTAAGCTAGCTTACGCAATACTCGTTCCCTCTTCTAGAGAGAACCGAGGTTACGTTAGGTAACCGATTCGTTTTACCCTCTGAAACATGATCATCTTATCATTGCATTTATTCCATAACAAAATATAATATATTGTCTTGTTTAAAGTGTGCCTAAAAAATAGGTCTCCATAATTACTATTAATTATTATGTGTGCATAAAATCATGAAATGGTCATACATTATTTTATTTGATTATTTATATTTTCTTTAATAAATACTCATTCTTGGGGTTAAAAGATATTAAAAAACATCTTGGGAGACGTGATCTGGTAAAGACAGTTTATTGGTTTCTAGGCATATAATTATGGCTTGATGCTCATGCCACCATGCACATCATCTACAGTAATCACAACTTGTACTGCACAAGTCACTGCTGTACTGTATTTAGAGATTGAAGAGGAGACACTTGGAGAAGTTTAGAAGTTCCCTGCAGGCTAATCATACAATTTTTCAAGTAAGCTTTTTTTCTGTGCATCCACACTATATAGAACAATTAAACAACAAAGCTGTTAACTCTCATACCCACCCACTCCAGACAGGTATACCTGAAATACCCATAGTCTATTGAAGTGTTTAAGCAAGTAAAAGCACACCAATGGTTTTTTTTGGTTTGGACCACAACACTTTGTTTCTTCAATGTCAAGGAATAAAGTCAGGACTCCAATATAACTGGTTTACATTTGTCAAAAGAATTGAAACTACATTGTTAAGCACAGTGATGACGGAGGAAGAATATGACACTAATATTGAGTTGATTACTGGTAAACTAGGGCTTTAAAATGGGCTTACTGCCTTTACTTTTTTTATATACATGCTGTATTTGTCGATGGTCATATTTGTCTAATGTACTACTGTCCTGCGTTACAAGCATTCAATAGCAAACTGGGGTTCAATACAATGCAGGTTATGCGATGCAATGCAGGAGATGTTAGTTGAGCTTAAAATACACAGCAATTACTCAACAAAACATTTCATAATAATACTGTTACCAATGAGAAAGAGTCGACTGACAAAGAAACATTTTATCATGTATTTCTAACTACAAAGAGTTAATATTACACACTGTGTATTACTTAATACATTTATGATTCCTAAAATGTAAGAGTAACCAATCAGTGTTCTGTCTCTATCCAGTGATGACAATGTTATTGGGAAATGTTGAACTCTGGCCTGAGAGACCAAGATACCTTCAAAGTATTGTCCAAACCCTCTTACCAGCAATTGTGGCCATCCAAATCTGTATATAAACATACACACAACACGCATATCTAGTGAACACTTCACGCTCGAGTTAAATTCTGTCCGTAATATTGAATCAGGGCTTCAATACACTTGGTTTTTGTGCTGTAAAGATTAAAGGCAGAAGGACATAATTTTTAATGAGGACAACATTGAAACAAGACGAATTTCACACTCATGCCCAGCAGTTTCTCCCTTCTTTGCATCTTCATTTCCACTATTTCCTTTTCTATTGAAAGTGATGAGCAATTATTCCTTTGCAGTCAGATGCACCAATGTAGTTTGTCCCGTTACCTGTTAAATAAGCAGAAATATATATCATGTTTATAATGGTGTCTCTATGAAAATATTGGAACTGGTCAATCTCTTAAATCGTGAGAGAATTATTTATGTTTGGGGTCAGCAAGATTTTTTTTTTTTTTTTAAAGAAAGAAACTATTCAGCAACATTACATTAAATTGATCAAAAGTGACAGTGAATAATTGTATAATGTCAAATAAATGCTGTTCTATTTAACTTTCTATTCTTAAAAAAATCCAGAAAAAAATGCATCACAATTTCCACAAAAATATTAAGCAGCACAACTGTTTTCAATATTGATAAGGATTCTGAAGGATCATGTGACACTAAAAACTGAAGTAATGATGCTGAAAATGTAGCTGTCCATCACAGGAATAAATTAAAATTTTTAATTTTAAAATATTTTAAATTAGAAAACGGTTAATTTCAATTATAATAATATTTCACAATATTACTGTTTTTATTGTCATTTTTTAAATAAAAAAATGTAGTCTTGGTGAGCATAAGACCCTTGTTAAAAAAATAAACATAAAAAAAATCATAACAACCCCAAACATTTGAATGGTACTGAATATCTGTTCTTGCTTACAGTCTTTGTATGCATGAGTACACAAATTATTTTAGCTGATTTTGTACCTTATTGTACATGGTGTTTGTCAGAGACTGAAGGGTTGTTAGGGATGAGTTTAGAGTCAGATCCAGGGCTACAGACCCCTTCTATTAGATTTTTGTTGAAGTCGCCCAGGCTGGCAGCAGGAGACAGTCTGGGATAAGCTAATTGCCCCGTCAGATCCAACAGGTCCTCTAGAGCACGCATGTTACTCATTCCATTCTGCTGGGGAGAGTTCAGTGGGGAAAATTCTGGGATGGAGATTAACTCCTCCTTCGAGACGGGGCTGAGAACACACAAAATAAACATTAAAAAAATTTTAGATGACAATGTTCCCAGTAAATTTGAGGTGCTTCATACCCCCAAATGTTTCAGTCAGAATAATGCCAGCTGCAGAAACAAATAAATGGATACCAGAGATAAAAAGTGTTCACATATCACGAATGATATTTTCACATTGAAATTTACTTATATATATATTAATATGAATAAAGTATCTAACATAAATAACGTATTGTGTAATATGCATCTCCTTCATTCTTATGCTTGTCTGTTTTATTTACATGTGTTTGCCGTTTTGTTTTTTTTAGGCTGCTTCAGATTCAGTATTATTGTGTGTAAATAAAAATCACAAAGTGGACATACATTATTCTATTCTTTCTCATTTTTTAACCTTTTGTTTTATTGTGTTGTAGTTCCTACCTGGTCAGTGTATAGGGCAGTCCAGTGTACAGGGTTTGTTGACACAGTAATTGTGTCAAACTCACCTAACCTCCATGTACTGCACTTCATCTGCAGAGTCCTCTGCTGCTCCACTCTTCCCTTCCAAAGTGTGCAGATATATAATAGGCAGGGGCGGTTTTGACTCTGGCAATGGGGTCAAGGAAGAGGGCGGGTGGTCCTTCCCTCCATTCTTTGATTTCACCTGTGTTATCATATGTTCACCAGCCTGAGCGAGAGTCTTTGCTTGTGGGACAGTTACCGTTGAGGTCCCCTGTCCATTGGCATGAGGGATGTCTGATTTCTTCACAGTGATATCCTTCTTGGGTCCCTGAGCTGTGGCCTGTCCATTCATTTGCACAGTTACAGGTGTTTTCACCTGGTTACTGGCCTCCTGTTTGGCCAACTGAGTGATAGTTTGGCTTTTTCCATTGGTCAGGCTGTTTTCCTGTAAGCTGCGAGTGGGCATATTTGCAGGTACTTTCACTTGGGTGGAAACTTTGGGTTTGCTGTCTGTAGTCAACACACTCGTAATATTTGCTACTGTGTTTTCAGGCGAGCTCTTCAGCGGGGTTACCTGCACCTTTGCTGTGGATGTGTCTTCTCGCTTTACCTCTTCTTTCACTTGTAAACTTTGGGTCTTCACCGGTTCACTCTTTTGTCTAATAGTCTTGGCATTTTCTTCACTTACCTTTCCTTTCTCTTCTGTTTTCACTGCAGTATGGTTGATGTTTCCTTGGCCGTTCAAGGAGGGATTTGAGCATGACTTCATCTGTTTATTCGTACAGCCATTCTCTGGTCTTTTCCCTTCACTCTCCAGTTTGTAAGTCTGGCCATGCACAGAGGTTGTCTGCATGATGTTATCCTGAGATTTGACCTCAGCACCTGAGGTCAAATGATTACCACCTGAGAAGAAAAGAGGTGTTGGAGACTATTATAATAATGAATCATATTTTTAGCCTGATATTAGTCTGCAATAGACAGGAAGCGCTCTCATGTTAGAAGGCTAAACCAGCAAGATACTAACTAATGTCATTGTTACATGTGCATGTATTTTTGATTGATTTGTTTTGTGTAATGATTTGTCTGACCTTTAGGGGGCAGAAAAGTGTTCTTGTTGTGAGTGTGCTTGTTTTATTAGGAACTGATTTCCTGCACCTGTGAACCATGTGATTGAGAGATATAAGAAGCCTCGTTGCCATGTCGGGGCGGCGGTTCTTTTGTTATCCCCGATTGTTTTTCCTTAAACAATTATGTTTATTTTCTTTTTGATAATAAATTCCCCTATTGAAACGAGCTTTGTTATGATGTCCCTCTTTTGTGTTATGGCTGTGGCCGTAAGAGTCATAGGCACACTTTTAAAGGGAGGTGGGGGAAAACATACATAATATACACATATTTGATAGGATTTTTTATGTTTTTGAAAGAGTATTTGATCGAAAATACAGAGAAAATAGAAATATTGTGAAATAATATTACACTTTTATACCTGTTTTCCATTTTAATATATTTTAGGAGTTTATTTATTCTTGCGAACCCATATTTTTCTGAAAAACGAAATTATATTATTAATCTTTTAATTATTTTGACAAAGTTTTATATTCATATGTAAGAAATAACTAAAAAGAAACCCTCATATATTACCTTTAATAATACTGATCTCACAATATACTTTGGTACCCTTTCCAACATGAGATGATCACTAAACAAAAAGCTTATAAAAACAATAAAAACATATTTTTTTACTTATATTTTAGTTGTTGTTATTCTCTGTTTTATATACTCTGAACTGTACCACAATGCCCTATATTTGTCATGTACATGTTGCATGATACTTTTTGACATTATCTGTAATTGAATTAAATAAAAAAAAAAAGAAATAATTCTAATTTGCTGATTTGCTGTTCAAGAAACATTTTTTATTATTATCACAGCTGAAAACAGTAGAGCTGCTTAATATTTTTGTGGAAAGTGATGCACTTTTTCTGGGTTCTTTGAGTAATAGAAAGTTCAAATGAACAGCATTTATTTTAAATGAAAGATTTTTGTAACAATTTTATAAAATCTTTACTGACACTTGATTCATTTAATGGGGGGGGGGGGGGGATCTTTAAACCTTTAACCAAAGTCACAGAACCACACAGATGCCTGCAATGTAAAACAGAGCAGACTAAATTTAGTCTGTGCAGTCTTTGAATAGATCACCTTGAACACAACCTATGACAGAGAATATGATCCCCTGCTGCCCTCTCCTGACATTGCTGTAGATACTGCAGTGATGGAAAAATACCAGCAGGACCTGCCTGACACATTAGATACGCTAGAACAGTCTGCATTCACAAAACAAGGAAAGGTTGAGTCCTACCTGGTGGAGAGACAGGGCAGTAGACAGGAGATAGGGGCTCTGGGCTATCCTCTCTCTGTGAATATTAGGTCATTCTGTTACTTTAACTTTCAGAGCAATCATATCCGCTCTACTTGAAAAAGGGCTGTTCATATCACATCCATATGGATGGTAACCCATGTAGGTAGCTGTACAATGCTTTACCTAATTGATTAGAACGAAGTCACACGTTCCTGCTCTACAGTAGAGTGCATATACTGTATTCAGCTTAGATGTCATGCTAAACAGTTGTAAATTTAAAATTGATGCATGGACTGTTTCTCACAGATACCTTCATCTCGCCGTCACTCTTTCTGGTTCTCTTCATTATTTCCTCTATTCTCTGCAAGAGAATTTAAGCAAATATCAAGAAAATGTAAGCACTTTTTATTGTTGACTCCTATTGCAAAATACAAGAATGAATGGAGTAAATGTTGTACTTGGTGAAATCACGTTCACCGACTAGAATGAAATGGTCAGTGAGGTTTGGTGTTTACAGTTTATTTCTATGTGGTGTAATCTTTCCTTCTACTGCATGCACAGCTTCTGCTCTTATACTGGGTTGTGTATAATACAGCTGATCTCTGCAAAACTGCTTACTGTGGCTTGCTGCTGGTTATACCTTTTTCCGCTGTTGTCTCTCCTGTTCCTCCTGCTGTTTGAAATGTTCTCTCTCCTGCCGCTGACGCTCAGCGTCCTTCTGAGAACGAATCTCTGCCTCCTCTTTCTATTGAACACAGACACAACTGAAAAGATTATGTATGGGTGGGTGGATGGATGGATGGATGGATGTTTTTGGTTTTGAAAATGCAATTGCAAACAGGATTTTACATTCTTCAGAAGTTTGGAATCTAACTGCAAGCAAATGCTTTTTGGTCCAGTGACTGAAAAGAGTCATTTCACTCTAAATCGTCTGACCTCTTTCTCCATCTGGGCCTGGAGCTCCTTCTCTTTCTGTTTTTTCTCCTCCTGCTCTCTCTTCTTCTGTTGCTGCTCTTGTCTACATTTCTCCTCCTCTGCTTGACGAGTCTTCTCTTCCTGTCGAGCTCTTTCCTCCAGCTGCCTCTTCTTAAGTTGCTCACTCTTTAGCCTGAAAATCAAACACAGACCAACACAGTGTCATGAGGAAACATCCTTCTAGCACCACCAAAACCTCACTCCTGTACTGTATTCAAGCGACATTCAATCATCACTTTGGCGAAGTATTTAACTCAAGTATTTACCTTTTTTTCTTTTAAGTATTTTTAATTCTCTTTTATTTTTAATTCTCTCTTTTTATAAGATATCTTTCAGTTTCCTATAATTGTTTAGAACTTTGGTACTTATAAATTACTTATAAATAAATTTGAATTGAATTGAAAAACATACAAAACCCCCACCAATTTGTAGCGCATTTGATAACATTGTTATGCAATGCATACTCATTATAAGGGCCCTATTTTAACGATCTAAGTGCATGGTCTAAAGCACACGGTGCAAGTACACTTACAAGTGCAAGTCCGAATCCATTTTTGCTAGTTTAACGACAGGAAAAATGGTCGGTGCGCCAGTCGCATGGTCTAAAAGGGTTGTCCCTATTCTCTTAATGAGTAATGGGTGTGTTTTGGGCGTAGCGTGCAATAAACCAACCAGAGTCTCATCTCTCATTCCCTGAAGACTGAACACTTCTCCAGAGAGAAAACGGATCTGCTTGTGCGCGAGGTTAAAGTGCGCAAGCAGACCATCTACGCCTGGAACAAGCCGGATTCCACCATATCTTTATGTACACAATAATAATCTTTTACATTGTAATCCTTTTATTTTTAATATTTGGCATGTCTGTGTGCTGCTGTGCGTCCCTGTGTGTGTAATAAGCAGTGTACACGCGTGTGGGCCCGCCTATAGGCGCACATTACTAATGCGTTCTTTAAATAACAAAACAAATATTGCGCCATTGACTTCAGACCAGGTTTCAGTTGGTCAATGGCACAGTCTACTTCAGTTGCCTCAAAATAGCAACAATGCGCCTGAACACATCTCGTCTTCAGACCAGCACGCCCATGGGCACACAAATGGGAGCAAATGCATTTGCTATTTGAAACAACAGGCTATTTGCAGGACGTGAAAATGATAACTGCATCGGGCTGAAACTAACAAAAAACACTTGAATCGCGCCTGGCGCTGCATTGCACCAGGCATATGATAGGGCCCTAAATGTCTGAGTAACGTTCAACAAGCACTGAACACATACAAATACAGCATCAGTCACACAGACGCATACTTTTCCTGCTCCTCCAGTTCCCTGCGTTGTTTCTCCTCCTGTTCCTTCAGCAGTCTGGCCAGACGCCTGCGTTCTGCAAGCAGACGAGACGCCTCCTCAGCATCTGTCGTTCCAGCAACCACCTTGCCAGCAGAGTTCACCGGTGAAGGATCTGTCAGAGAGTGAAAGCAAGAGTAAAACCATTTTCACAATTTAAAGACACTGTGGATGAGAAGAGCATGAATACAAATTAGACATATCATTGCAGTAAAAATTAGTTTTAACAAGTGAGACACTAGTCCAAAACTACTCAACTTTAGAAAGCTCATGGACCACAAAACAGGATCTCTTTAGGCCCCTTTTCTAGGGCCAAACTCCTAATTTAGATACTATAGTAATTCTTTAATACTAATGAGGCCATGTGTGGTATCCAGTATGATCAAAATCTTATATCACAGCAACAGTAGCCTATATATTATGATATAATTATTTTTTTCTGAACATTTAACCCAAAAATGTATATATTACACAATCATGTAGTAATTAATGGCTATTTTTGATAATCCAGTTAATTAAAAGCTTTACAAATGCATGTTATACTTCTTCCTCTCACTTGATTATTTTTTTAGCCTCTGTTTTATCTTAATTAGTTTATTTTAATTAAACAGTATTTGGTATTTTTTGTATTTTATATTTGTCTTCAATTAATTTAAGCTGAACTGACCGACACACAGCAAAAGATAAGATTATTCATTTAACAAATTAATGGTAATCCAGTCAACGGTGCCAAAACAGCACATAATGCAACTCAAATAAAAAACAAAACACACAAAAAGTAGCACATTAAAATATGATAAATAAGCTACACATGAAAAGCCACAAATAATGTCTTGAGTGAGTCTGCACTAGTGTACTGAAGCAGCAGGTCATATTGTGTAAAAGGTTTCAGACCCACCTGCACACTTGCTTGCAGTCGCATCATTACAGTTTGACTTGGGATGGTTTTTCTCAGGGGTCTCCATCTTGTCATTCATTTTTTGTTGGTTTTCCAAAACACTTTTCTTCTCCTTTATCCCATTAGTGTGATTTTCTATTTTTATTGTTCTTCTTTCTGGAGGAGGTGTGCTGGAAACAGACGTCTCCATTTTTGGTGCCTTATCCAAACTTTCATTGTTAGG
This sequence comes from Gila orcuttii, assembly GCA_026230005.1. Lineage (NCBI taxonomy): Eukaryota > Metazoa > Chordata > Actinopteri > Cypriniformes > Leuciscidae > Gila > Gila orcuttii. Next base: position 17,360,736 of record JAPDVR010000004.1, read on the forward strand.
GCCCTCCTTCGGATCCTGACTTTTGACGTCCTCAGCTTTTTTGTCTTGTGTCTTCCTGTTGTTGTCACTGACTGGTGTGGCGGGTCTGTGTTTCATAGGGGAGGGTGGATACTGCCGCACTGTACATGGTGACTGAGTACGATTCTTAGGCACTAACCTTCAACCATACAAACAAACAGCTGATTCAGATACTTATAGTCAGCAGAGTACTGAATAAAAATGTAATTAATCGGAGATCACTTTGCTAGCACCCTATATAATATGTATAGATAAGTGTGTGTATGTTACTTGGGTGTGGCAGGTGAGGCAGAGCACTGGGTAACATCAGCAGGAGATTTCGCTCGCCTCACTGGTGAACCTGTGGCCGGAGAGCCAGTCCTCCTCTCTCTACGCAATCTCTCCTTCTGCAACAAACACAAATAACACATAACACTCTATGGTACACAGCTCCCAAATGGCAACATACCAGTTTCCTTCGCTTTGTCATTTTTTTTAAAAACACTATCAAAAAATTCCATTGCTGAAATCAAATGGGCAGTCTTTAAAGTAAACAATAATGTGCTGTTTTAACCTGACTATCGATTTCCGTTTTTATCGATACGTTTTTCCAGAATATCAACCTGAAGGTCTTTTAACTTTTTTATAAGTTAATTTGATGATTATATTCAAAGATCAGTTAAGATTTCTTAATTTTTTTGAGAGAAGTCTCTAATGCATGCCAAGGCTGCATTTATTTGATCCAATATTCAGTAAAAACATAAATATTATGAAATATTTCTACAATTTCTAGTAATTGTTTTCTATTTGAATATATATTTTGAAATGTAATTTATTCCTGTGATGGTAAAGCTGAATTTTCAGCATCATTACTCCAGTCTTCAGTGTCACATGATCCTTCAGAAATCATTCAAATATGAGGATTTGATGCTTAGGTAACTTTTTTTATATATATATATATATATTATTATTATCAATGCTGAAAACAGTTGTGCTGCTTAATATTTTTGTTAAAAACAGATATATTTTTTCAAGATTCTTTAACGAATGGAGTTCAAAAGAACAGCATTTACAGTATTTGAAATGGAAATCTTTTGTAACAATATAAATGTCTTTACTGTCACTTTTGATCAATTAAATGTGTCTTTAAAAAAACAGTAGATTCGTTTTACAAAATATTGATAAAATATCACCAAATGTTAATTCTGCATTAACGAATGAGACATTTAATAATAAATTCATTTAATCAGAGGAGTAATTAATAAAAAATGAAGAAATAGTTTGATAGTTCTATTATCAAAAATAGTTCTATTTTCTATTGTGATACCATAGGGCACATTTTCTTCATTTTTTTTTTTTCAAATTGTCATTAGAGTGTTAAAAATCAAATTAAAAAAGCTTCTTAATTAAACTGAACATACAAATTAGATAGTGATAATGTATACAATAGAAGGATAAAAGTGTTTTATTGCCTGTATTTGCATGTCTGAATGGACAGTATGACTAGCTAATAAAAGAGGTGAGCTTCTTTTGAGTTTGTAACAGACACTGTATGTCCTGACCTTAGGGGTGTTGGGGGCACTGAGAGCTCCAATGGACTCTTCTGCTGGCACAGGATTGTTTCTGCGGCGGCTCGGTGACCCTCGGTAAGGTGACCTGTGAGGACTGGGGGGCACTGAATGGGAGAGACATAAGAGCATTTCTCAGTCAGAATAGATCTATCAATATTACCATTTTTGTCTACACAGCGTAAACTGAGATTAAACACTTAGTAAGCCACATGTACACACATACACACTCTTTGGTTATTTGAAACAAACAAAACAAAAACATTCAGTGGCACAAATGAACACAGATGTAATTCAGCTTCAAGCTTTCACAACACAATACACCTGTTGTGGAGTGAGTGAGTGTGTGTGTGTGTGTGTGTGTGTGTGTGTGTGTGTGTGTGTGTGTGTGTGTGTGTGTGTGTGTGTGTGTTACCTTTGCAGCGCAGGCAGGACAGATGCATCTCTGCAGCACTGTCACAGCGAGCCAGTGAGGAGTGTGTGTGTGTGAGGAGGCGATTCACTTTTTGTTTGTCCATAGACTCAGATGACCATGACGGGCTGACAGAGAGAGGGATGGAGGAATGCAGAGAATGAAGGGGGAAAAGGTAGGGATGAATTGGATGGATGGGACTGACATCATTAGTATGAATGGAGAGATGGAGGGATGTATTTGGATAGGTGTGTCCAAAGCCTCTTTTTTTAACATGCATTACAAAATTTATGTTAAAGAGACAGAAGCATACAGCTCCACAGATTTAGACCTTGATATGAGGTTGAACAATTAATGGCAGAAAATCTATTTCATGTGAACTACTGTTTTAAAGGGGCATTCGGCAACTATTTCATCTTAATAAAACCATTTAGAAATCATTTGGATGGTTTAATAACCTGTTCTGGTGAGAATGGTGACTTTCCCCGCTCCCCCCAGCGTTCCCAGGCGGAAAACCAACCTTGCAACATGAGGATTAACGTCCCGGTAAGTTGGAAATAGGAAGTCTTGTGAGAAGCGAGAACGAGCGAGAAACACAAACTGCTTTACGGTAATTCGAACGTAAACACACACGCCGCCCTCAATGTGTATGATGTATTACCCACCTCGGTAGACATAGCTCCACACGATAAAGTTGGCCGGCTCCGATAATAACAAATGCACATGAGCAGCGGTAGAAAGTGAGAGGAGGGTGCCGCAAGTGAGTTTTTTTACGACATTGTTGTGAAATATACGCCTCACAGCTGTAGGGGGAGCTCGTTGAGAAAACATGCGACAACAAAAGTGAAAATCAGCAAAGAAATAGCTAGAGTTGCCGAATGCCCCTTTAAGGTAATTAAGATAGTTTATTGCATCTTTTCTAACAAACCTAATTAGGATATATAGAAAACATGATGATGAAGGGGAATTAGGGGTTCTGAAAGGGTTAATATGGATGTGCATGTGTGTGTGTGTGTGTGTGTATGTGTGTGTGTAGTTGAGTCTATGTAACCATGCCTGCTGAGATCCAAATACAAAACTACCCATGTACAGACATACATGCACACGCAACACTTCAACACTGAAATAACCATAGCTGTGATTAAAGTACTGGTTCACACAAATAAAGTTGTTAGTAAAAAATGTAGGCTACAATCACAATCATACACATCTCACAAGAAGACACAGCAGCACACTGACATTCAGATTTGTTTTGACTTTCACCAACCAAGTACTGAGCAGAGCAAGTGCACAATAAATATACAGTGCCGTGCTAAAGAATTCAGACTCACAATTATCTGTTGTTTTTTTTGTTGTTTTTTTTCAAAGCACCAATTTAGCTTAGCACCATATTGAAATAGTGCCACAGATTATCAGATAGATGCAATTTTCACGAGTCTCTATTTGCTTAAGGGGTATTTTTACATTGCAAGTGGTTCTGGCCTGAGCAAAACATGCTGTCATGATGCTAGGATTGTCTAGGTGGTTGCCAGGGTGTTGCTATGTGGTTGCTAGCATGTTGCAATGCAATTCCTAGATTTTTTGGGTTGATTTCTATGATTTCTATGTGGTTTTGTATTGACACAAGTAAAAAAAAGAAAAACATCCCCAAGTGTGATACACTTAAATTTTAAATTTAAGATTTATGCATTCGATTTACAATACAATTTCTGACCCTTGCATGCAAACTGAATACACAATGACCAAGTTTATATATTTATCATCAATAAATCCAATTTATTTCAATCTCATATATTTTAACTATAACTGAATATGTTTGTTCCTTAGCTAGCCATATTTGATCCATATTCATACTTTTTCACTGAATAAACATGATTATAAACATCATGTTCTAAGCTATTTGAATAAATACATTTTGAAATTATGGTTTTTTAATTTTATAAAACCAACCAGATGCCAATAGTTAAAATTAAACTTTGGCATGATTTTTCCAGTGCAAAATCTTAACCGTTTCATTTATGTATGACTGGCAAATATGCATCAGATTGAAATGTTATATGCAATTTTCCTAAATATTTGTGGGAGTCTGGTCCTCAGATATGGCTCATGTCCCTCCTTTATTGTAATAGGATTATTTCATTTTTTTAACCTGTTTTATCACCCGGCAGGCGAAAATCACAAGTCAGGCGTTAGCATTTGCCATAGCATGCACCACTAATTAAACTAATTTTGGCTTTCAGTGGTTAAATATAAAATAAAAATCACGTTAAACTGAATTTAAATAAAGGGTTTGTAATTCAGTGTTTGAGAGAAGGTGCTAAAGGCCTGAATATGTTTACAAGGCACTGTACATTCAGATTAGATAAAGCAGCAAGTGAATTGCTCAGCAAAACAAAAATCTTGGACATTCCCATACTTGAAAGCAGCCTTCTCTTGTCATCCCCTTATCTTGCTGGCTCTTGATCTAAAAACATTTTCAAGGCAGCTAATTTTACATAGCGTTAATGGGCAGTCTCTTGTCTGAGACCTAAGTGCAACTGGGTCACATTTGGATATTATGCAAGCGTTTACCCCATTTAGCCCTGTAAGTGCTCAAGCAGGAACCAGGGAAGGAGAGCAGGCTGGTTTAGAGTTTTGGGATGGAGAACTAAAAACTAGAAGAATGGTGTCAATCTGAGGGGACAGGAGGCAGACGGTGATGAGAAAAGGCCAGCTTTAGGGTTCATACCGTTGCCTGATTCGATGGCAGTAGGAGAGGGGGCAGCGAGGTCATGGGGGAGGGCAGCAGAGAGAGGAGGCGGGGCATTCTCCCAGTCACCTGGGCGATGGGGTCACGGCAGAGCACAGCAGAAACAGCACAGCGTTATGGACAGACTGAGCACCCTTAGGTGAAGTGTGTGTTTTTGGGGTGGTGTGCGTGTACCTTAGCACACACACCTAAACACTTTCACCACATCCTCTGGCGCTCTCCAAGCATAACAGCCAGACAGAATGAGCAGGGCTGATCTGACTTCAGACACACTCAAACTCAAAACCTGTGTCCTTCATATACACACACACACACACAAACACACACAAACAGCAATCATGTGATCACTTTTATGATCAAGTCCTGAAATCATCTCAGTGCTCTCAATAAGCATTTACACTTAATTTCTAGGGAAAAACATAAAGCAACAGGAATTAGGATGATTGTGTCTTAAGATGAATCGTTCAGATATCACTGTGGATAAAAGCACACACTAAATTAATAAATGTAACTTTTTAATTTAAGATGTCTTTTCAATTTAAAAATAAATAAATAATTTAATAATGTTGAAATTTTATTTTATTTTACAATCTACAATGACCTCAAACATATTACACAAACACACATTTTCCCTTTTGAACTTCCCTAGCTTTTTTAATGATTAAATCTAAGGCTCCAAATCAATAACCAATTTCTTAACCAATTAATGAGCGTGTATCTAAATCAAGCCAAAGGGACGGAGCGCAGCTCACCGAAAGTGCTGATTCACTTATGCCTGCCTGTTTTCCCTCTCTGATGAGATTCATGAATTATGAAACCTGAGCTCAGCTCTAGTAAAGCTGTGTCCTAAAGCCCAGACGAAAATCATGCAAATGCAAAGACGCTGCACTGTAGATGCACAACAGCTCTTAACATACAACTGCTCTGTGGAAAATTGACATAACAAAAAAATATTTAAAGCCAATAATTATTTAACTACTATGTAAAAATAAATAAATAATGTAAAAAATGACATAAAATGAACATTTTAATAATAAATTAAATTGAATTTAGAAAAATGCAAAATAAAAGCATTTTCATGAATGGTCTCAATCCACCATTTCATGAAAGATTTTCATCGCAGTTGTGCCTTCCTTCCATTTTCACTCCATCACTACTCACTCCCATCCACCAAGTCTCTCCTTTTCTTCATCCAATGTCATGTGTGTTCATTACACTCACCTTGAGCGGTGCCGCTGGGACCCCATACCCAGCGTTTATTCCTGTTCTCCAGCTGCATGCTGCGCTCATGTGATCTCCTCATCAGAGCCTCCAGACGCTCCTGTGTATGCCGTTACAGCACAGGAAACACCAGACACTCACTTCACCAATGGATATTTACACCAACAATATTAGCACAACTACTCTGTGAACAGATATATGCACTGAAAGAAGAACATGCATAATTGCATTTGAGTGCTCATATGCACCACCGTTCAAAGGTTTGGGCTAAGATGTTTTATTTTTTGAAAGAAACTCATACTTTTATTCAGTAAGGATGCATTAAATTGATCAATTGTAACAGTAAAGACATTTATAATGTTATAAAAGATCAAATAAATGCTGCTCTATTGAACTTTCTGTTAATAATCTAATTTTTTTTATAAATGCAGTACATCTGTTTTCAACATTGATAATAATTACAAATATTTCTTGAGCACCAAATCAAAATCAGAATTATCACAATATTAGAATGATTTCTGAAGGATCATGTGACAAGGATCAGTAATGATGCTGAAAATTCAGATTTGCCGTCAAAGGAATACATTTTAAAATATATTAAAATAAAAATTACTGTTTTTACTGTATTTTGGATCAAATAAATGCAGCCTTGGTTAGCATAAAAACATTCTTTCAAAAACATTTTTAAAAATCTTTAAAGAATGGCACATCACCGACTAAGATACTAACTATAACCTTAACTTTACATTTCCCTCATTAAGTTCTTTACTAGGATTTCAGGTTGTAATGATTAGCACTAGAACTCATTCCCTTCTGTAGAAAGGGTGCTAATAAGCACCACATGACATAAGTCGTATACTCAAATATTCACATGACTATTCAGGAAGCAAGTTTCAGCCATCTTATTTACGCTTTCATTTGTGTTTGCTTTGCATCTATGAAAATGGTTCCAGGAACATTTGTTGAGACCATCATCACCTCCCCCGCATGCCACCTTGTTCCTCTTTCTTTCTTTGCCCACTCATTTTCAGGATCTGCTTTTCCAAAATGAACATAATTGTGAAAGCTGACTGTGTGGCAGATGAAGGCCGTGTTTGAGAAGAATAATGAATCCACAGCCCAGCGAGAGATAAGGATTAAAATAAAGTCTGATCTGATCTGGCCAAATCCCTCTGATTGGAGAAGTATCACAAGCCACGACACCCAGTAAACACTCGCAGGCTCATAACAGATAAATGAGAGTATAAGAATAGTGTCTACCCTGTGGGTGGCTGATATTACATGGCAAGGCAGGAATTCATTGCCATAGATACAGTGCATTTGATGAAAATGTCATTTCACACAACATAAAAAGTCATGATTCTTTTTTTCTTCTTCTTCCTAAATTCAGATGGTTTTAATCACATTGCAGCCCTAAATGTATTCACAATACATGCTGTACAGCAGCTGTCCTACAGTTATTGGAGATTAATCACAAGGGATGTTTGAAATTATCAGTGCCGTATGAGAAAATAGCATCCGAAAGGTCAAGGGAAGAGGAGCACAATTATCTTGTGTCCTTCTCAAATGAAAAGAAAAACAGTATCTATAATTCCATTGACTCATTAACCTAGGACTGGTGGATTTGACTAGAGATCTCTGACCTTCTCCTCTTCTAGCTGCTGTCTTCTCTTCTCCTCCACGGCTGCCCTGCGAAGCTCCTCCTTCTGTCTCTGCTCGTCCAGCCGCTTCCATCGCTCTTCCACCGTCTTCTCGTACTGCAGCTGTGCTCGCTTCTCCTTGTCCTTTATAGCTTGCTCCCGTGCAGCTGAGAAAGAGCGAGATAAACTATTGACTACATTCGGGCTTGTTATGAAAAAAACACCATCAAACTCAGAGCTCATCATCGTTACTGACAGCTTCTCACAGGGAATGTTCTTGAGTACATTCGCCATTTTTTCAATTGTTGGTCTATGTAGACATGCAATAAACTGGACAAACATCTTTGGCAATTAGCATTGTGTTGTTTAGATATCAGGACAGGTTACCAAGGGTTAAGTTGTACCCTTAGGTAGATTTGGTTTGTAGTGGAAAAGTGCATACATCTTAAAAAACTTCTTACAAACAACTGTACAAAGGACGGGAGTTATCATTAAATGTCAAAGCATTCATCCGCTGTAACTGTCTAATACACAGACATGCTGGGTAAAGCTGTGTCTCCCCAATCAGCCTACAAGACCATCAGATGAGAAAATCACATTGTCCTGATTCAGTATGAGATGTTGTCAGGCTATATGTCAGTGTCATTATTCTAGAATTATTTTCGTAACTTGTTACGAAAAGTAAAAAAGTCTCTTACCTCAAAAAGTCTCTTACCTCAAAAAAAAATAAAAACTTTTCTGTCCTGTCATATCTTATACTGTGCTCGCGGCACGCACTCTTTAGTTGCACGCGCTGATTTCACATGAAATTTTGTGCATGTGTTTAGTTAGGTTGCCAATTAGCAAGTTATGAAATTACCAAAAAAGTACCAATAAATTACGTAACTGGTACGTCTTGTGTTTGCTGGGAAGGATTTTTGAATACAGGTTTTATTAACAGTTCATGTTAGTATTGTGTATATACCAGTGTAACTAGCTTCTATAACCTTAACCCAAAATACCACTTTGTTAACTTTATGTTATTTGTTCACTTTATGTTATTTTCTATATTTTTGATGATCATACTAACTTACTTTCATAGTAACTTACTTTATTGTATTATCAAAAACTAGTTTAGGACTGCTATTTATTAGCCTTACCTTATAATGTTTATTCATCAGTGTTAGTGATATTCTTACAATTTATATTTATGTTAAGTAAAGTGGGAAGGCAGGTTTAATGACCTTGGGAAAATATTGGTCCCATGGCCAAACCATAAGGGAACCACTTTACTAGACTATTACTGCTATTACTATTTGACTCAAAGAGTTTCTGTTCTTTAAAGATATATTTCCAAACCAAAACACTAGGACAAAAGATATAATCATTTCAATGAAAGCTTGATAAAATATTAAGGTCATCAAGGTTTTATCAATGTGAAAATTGGACAGTTTCCTTAAATAAAACAAACGTTTGTGCCCAATTTCACACACAGCTTCACAATTGGCTTCAAAGTTTTTTTTTTTATTGTTCTTCAAAGTTGTTTTAAAATCTGTCTCAAGATATTTCCATTGCACATTCATTTCTTTAACATTCCATCTAGTGTTAAAGAAAAGAAATACAAATTAATACACCACCACTATTAATATATATATATATATATATATATATATATATATATATATATATATATATATATATATATACTGACAAACACTTGCAATTTTTATTAAAAAAAGAAAAAAGATCCGTTTAGTCATTCCTGTAGAGCAAGTAGAGAATGGTGCTAGCAACACCAAGATTATTGGGTCAATTTCCAAAAATACATGAACTTACTGAATATATACTTTCAATATTACAATGTAAGTTGCTTTGAATAAAAGCATTTGCCAAATGCATAGATTAAAAACTTAAATGAAGGCCCATTCAAAGTTGAAATCGCCCTGTGAGTCAATTACTGCCCTACACATACAGAGACATAAACAGACACACTTACCCAAACTCTTCTCCCTCTCCTCACGTCTCTCTTTGGCAAGCCTCATCCTATCATCTGTCTTCAAATAGCCCTCCACATCTTTGATAGAGTGACAGGGAAACATAAAAACAGGAAAATAGAAACATGCTTTATCTCTTTAGACAGGTTTTACACTGCCTGTGCTTTTAGACAAACAGTCAGAGTTTACACAAACAGAAAAGGTGGGACTTACATTGTTTACCTGCATATGCGTTGGTATTGGCCAAATGGCGTGAAGGTGAAGCGTGCCCATTGGTCTGAGTTTTCTTTTCTGTGACAATGGGTGGGGCCAGTGCATCAGCTTTAGATAGGATGAAGATAAAGGATGAGAAGGATGGAGAAGAAAACCGTGTCAGTGAAAGTTCATTAGTAGCCATTGTTAATTCTGCAATCAACCTCTCTTCAACAATATGATATCTGTCCAAAAATCATACAGTATATAATATAATATAATATAATATAATATAATATAATATAATAAATGCATTCCTGTAGCTTAAAAAATACAGAATGGCGCTCGCAACACCAAAGTCATGGGTTTGATTCCCAGATAATTCAAGAACTGACTTTAATAGTTTAATAAAGGTGCAGTATACAACTTCCGAGTCACTAACAGCAGAGAATTGTAAAAATGTTGACTATTTCTGTCTGTGCCAATAGCTTTGTTCCCCTCTCTGCCCCATTCTTTCCTGTCTCATCTGCACTGTCCTATCTTAAATTTGTTTTACCATTTCCAAACTGGTTTTCCAAACACCTCTACCACCCTGTCTGCTACTTTTGGAACAAACTGGTAGTTTGGCTTATCTAAACTTGTCTGCACTCTACTTGATTCATCACAAAAACGAAACATTTCAACATTAATGTTACTGGGCAAAGTGTAGGAGGGTCTTACTCTGTTTCATAGAAGGGCTGCCTGGGTTGGTTTTCTGGTAAGTTGGTGAGTCATGGCCATTGCTTTGAGATTTCTTTTCCGGAGTTAAAGGTGATGTCATGACTTTAGTAACTGCAGAGAAATAGAGAACACACCAATCGTGGTGAAAATTGATTGAAATGGCAAGCTTCAGTTTTGAGAAGACCTTGACATCTGGCCTTGTTAAACAGAGATATTGTACTTGAGTTATAAAGACACACATATAAGTATATAAAATGGCAGACTCAGACTCAACAGAATCACTGTTGAACAAATTGAGGTAGGCTAAACAGAGTTTGTTTATGTTCTGAGTCTAGCAGAAAGAAGAGACCACTGATTCTTTCTGGACTAGATTATAAATCTGAAGCTGTGGCCTAGTTACTTCTGCTTCATCTATTCACAAACTTTAAATGCAAACACAATCAGTCATTTCACAGTCACATACACTTCATAGAGTCAGACATTATATAATTTATCCACCAAGATTTGCACCCATGGGAACACATAAACAACACTCATTGAAATAAACAATCCACTGACAATCAATATATTAGGCAGTTTAGTACAGAACCAAATTACATTTCATGACCTGAAGAGTACAGTGGGCTCTAAAAATAACTAGATGGTTCTTAAATTGTCTACTTTATTTTCTATTTCCTTGTTGACAGCATTGAAATCTTTTTAGTTCAGTTATGTTCCGTTTCCGATCTTCTTTCCTTCCTCTGCATGACGGTTCTTTTAAATAAATTGCTCATTCATGATGGTGTCCGTTGTTGGCTCTGTCTCCTTCCTTTCTCTCTGTCTCTCTGCTTCCAAATCTATATTCCCAGTACACACACAAGCTCTGCTATAAGAATCAGAGAGTGCACATAAAGCTGACTGAGAATGTGTGAGCTCAATGTCATACAGAACAATGAATAAAGCAACACAGCACTACAAATACTGTGGGTTTTTATAATAATCTTAAATAATTATAAATAATTTTGTAGGTTCTCTGGTATCTTTACTTAGCACTAAATGAATAAGTAAACTAAATAAATGAATTAGCCACCATGAATGAATATATATATATATATATATATATATATATATATATATATATATATATATATACATATATTTATATATATATTTATCCTCTAGCTAGTGTGCCTCTTGAGGCCAGGGGAGTGAGGTTTATCAACAGCTCTTAACTGGCCTGCGTTACACTCACCCCCCTAAACCTCACTCCCATCCGGGTCACGGCACCAATGTAACACCTCAAGGTCCTACTCGCCCTTACTCTGTGCAGGGCTCGCACCCAGGTTGCCAGCATGAGAGGTGGGCGAGCTAACAAGGGCGCTAAAGACCGCACGCTCTAGCTTCAGTTGCTAGTGTGCCTCTTGAGGCCAGAGGAGTAAGGTTTACTTGCACAGCTCCTACTAGCTTGTCTCTGTCACATTTATAACACAATCAAAGAACCGAAATGTTTAGATGTGGCTGATGAAACTCAAACTGTTGTAAACTCTTAAAAATAAAGGTTCCAAAAGTGGGTTTTCGTAGCGATGCAATAGAATAACTATTATAGGTTCCCTAAAGAACCTTTCTGTGAACACTGAACAGTTCTTAAAGTCTACATACTTAAAGTCTACATAACTTTATTGTTAACTATATACTTACAGCAGTAAGTCTCCATAATAATCTTAAACTTAAGAGTGATCTGTCAAAATACTTAATGCACACACTAAGTGCACTATTCCGATTTGGTTTAGGACACTAAAGTAACATGCAGTAGAACAGGGACAGTTCTGCAGATGCTGCTTAAATCACACGCATTCACTCAAGCCAGCTCCTGAGCCGGATGTTGCTCTCTTCATCGATTTTCCATTAAATTAATTTGGCAAATGGACGTGGTTTAGACTTAACGGCTCTAATCTCATCAGAGTTTTGACTTTATAGTGTTGGGCGGTGTTCGCCCCGTCAACTTTCGAGAGCCTCCCATGGCATGAAAATGCAACGCAGTACAAAAATAATGTAGGCTAGGATACTTGCCCCATCTGAGGATGACAAACAAACAAACAATAAAGACCTGCAGCGAGTCACACCTGCAATTGTATGAAACAAAAAAATCTGAACAAGCAAAAGGTAATAGGACTAATGAAAGAAGAATTCCGAAGTAGAGCAAGGCATGTTAGGATGTGAAAGCATAATAAATCAGAAGCTTTAGCGTTTTTGTCGGCCAGATCAGACAGAAGCATTTTGTAAAGGAAATAATTCAACTGGGCACGTCAGTCATTGTTCTTCATCGCCACACTGTAAGCTAGTATGCATGCTAGATAAGCATAAACATATCAATGAGTGAATCATTGTCCTACTCATCCAATACCACGCTAACAAAACACCGCAGGTACGCTTACTGAATTATTGACAGACAGAATGTTACCTTTGCTCAAGTCGCTCACCTGTCGTTGTACTGACAGCGTTCTCCGCCATCTTCGTGGTCCACCGGCGGCTCTCCCAACCGCAATGTCACGGACAGCGACGCAGCAAAGCGCTATCCCCAAAAATTCAGGCCAAGAGAAACAGCATAGCCAGCCCCTTCCTGGACTGCCGCTGCGGTATCGGGAACCGATCCGCTTTCTACAATTTCAGCAGAATGCGCTCTGTGGCTCAATCACAGATTGTTATGCAGTGATGAATCGGATTGAGATGAAAGTTAGTCTCGGCCGGCAGTCGGGAGTTTTCTGACCAGCTGTCCCGTAAAGAGGATACTAACACCCGAATAGCGTTTGTGAAAAGGGTCTGGTTAGAGAGGCTGGACAGCGCAGTAGTGCTGAAACACTGAGTGACGTCATCGACAGCGGTGAAATAGAGCCAGAACTGATTTCGATCTTCGAGAAACGACTGCCCACGTCCCACTGGCGTAGCCACGGGTGTGCCAGTGCCACCCACAGTGGCAGCTGGCACACCTAAAATAGATGCAGAATTATTTTTAATAAGTTTTAATAAAAACGTTTCCTAAACTTGGAGGTTAAAAAATGAATGTGGAGTTTTTATATTTATAACATAGCCTATGGTATGATACAGTCAGTGGCGTAACTTTGTTTTAAAAAGTGGGTGGGACAGGTGTGTGTGTGTGTGTGTGTGTGTGTGTGTGGGGGGGGGGGGGGGGGGGGGGTGTATAGTATAGTAGGCTACATTGTGTTTAATTTGTCGTTTAATGAAATCTAATATCTAAAGTGGCGAGAATTTTCACGTGAATAAATACATAGATCCGACTGTTATCTCCATGTAGCCTACTTTAATGGTCCAGTGGCAAAACGTTTGCCAAGCGTGTCAGAAGTTCTGGGTTCTAATCCGCACTAGTATAGTTTTTTGTTCCCCTCATCAAAACCGATTGTTTATTAGTGGTTGTATATCAAGCAGGGACACGTTTTTTGTGCATTATGTTTTGTGATTTCACCGTTAGAGAGTCTCTCCGCAACGGATTGAAGCGCGCGTCCGTGTGAAGAACACTGTATCCGCGCCACTGATAGCAGCGGCAACGAGCACTTTGATCACTTGATTTCAAAAACAACACATTTCAGCGCTAGATCGCCTCTTATTTAACAAACGAACGAAATGGATGCTCTACCAGAGTTAACTGGAGATGGTTTATTTATTTGCATTGGTACATCCGTGCCGCGAGATGTTTCAAAAGTGGTGGGGACACAATCGACCCTGGCAAAAAGTGATGGGGACATGTCCCACCCGCAAATTACGCCTATGGATACAGTTAAGCAACATCACAGTGACCGCGAGTGCTGAATACCATCACGACTGAAAACATGACACTGAGTTCATATGACAGTTCAATAAACAAGTCATTAATATCAAGTCACTTACATTTTAGACACAATATTGACTGTTTTTGTTCTATTTGAGCAGCGAAAATAGTTCCAAACAAACATCCCAAGAACCACAGCGCAGCTCACCTGAACACATAACTGCATTAATGAATGATTCAGCGCTTTGAATTAATCGATTGAGTCAAAGATTCAATGACCCATTAAACAACTGCCTCATTGCTCAGCCGTTTGAACGAATCATTTGAATAAATGACTCAATAACTCACTCATTAAGACGGTCACCTGCCGCCCCCTACTGGTGGTTTAGTTTCGTGTTTAAAAGTAGGCTATAATTCTTTCCAATATGTCATATTTGTATCTTCAAAAAATATTTAAAACAATCTCATAACATTATTTAATGCAGTTGTAATTTTTCAGTGTAAATTAATTAATCATGTTGGTAACAGCATAGTGTCTTATTATTTCAATTGAATTTATTGATCAAATCTAAGAATTTAAAATGAAAGATGAAGCATACATTTAAACCGATTTCTGGATTTTTACTTGGACAAGAGAATGGCCGATTTACTTGTTCGAAGGACAAGCACATGTAAAGCCTTAATGTTGAGCCCTGAGTTATATTTTATATACTGTAGGCCTAGTATTATGTTTATGTGGCAAGCCAGTTTTACACATCAGCCCAGTCTATTCTGTAAAGTTAGTGATACGCCGGGTCAAGGTTGTTTTGCACATTAAGTTGACAATAAATGTGGCACACCCAATTTTTCTTATGCACACCAAGAGACGCTTTTCTGGCTACGCTACAGCCACGTCCACATCCAAAACTTTTCAAATTACACATTTTTAGTATACTTAGGGCGAATTGAAGAAAGCAATAATAGTACAAATTAAAATAGTTTAATTAAAATCCAGTTTTGTATGAGTCTATACACAGAGAAAAGAGAGAAAACGATTAGGCCTAACAATAGCAGCAAAAATGTTAATTTGATTTATTTATTCATTGCGTGTAGATTTTTTGTGTCGTCGCGAGCTACGCGTCCAATCAATTCCACTGACCTCAAAAGTATGCAAATTCGAACGTCACGGTCAAATGTAGATACTACACTTAGATACTACATACTTGAATAATAGCATAATTAAAATTAACAGAGAAAGATGATTTTTTTATGATGACAAAAAAAGATATAGACAAGAGACACATTTTTATGTTAGATATCTTATATTACTTGGTAAGTTATACATTCATAAACATTACTTATGTGAATGGTTTCAATGAATACCCAATATCACCCATTTCAAAGCTGACATTATGATTTACCTGAAACCTCACAAGGACTTTCAAGCCGCAAAGCAATCAGAACTATGGATATTTACAAATAATTAAATTACTTTTTTATTTTGATTATACACGTATACTACGTTGTTTTTTTCTTCTTCCTTAACATGCGAATATATTTTTTATCATAATATCTTTGATATGAATGTTACCCTTAACAATAGCAGATGTTAAAAATATTATTAATGATTTTATGATGCTATGGAATTAGACATTTTATTATATGTTATAGCAGCATTATATATGCAACATTTGTATCTTTTGAAATGTTATATGTATATTTTGTTGGAAATAAACATAAAAAAACCTCCAGGATAATTACTAATCCACTGTGAAGTATGAACAGTTAAACAAGAAACAATTTTCCAGAATTAACAATTTTAAGCGTGAAAAGCTTAATTTACACTTTGAAAATTGCCCAAAACTGGTTAAAAGAAACATTTACTCAATGACCAAATGCTGATTCGGAGGTACAATGGAAGTTTGAGGTTATTACTAGGTCTCCTAGGGTAGTGAACAAATTGTTCTGTGGAGACGGTCCATGTGATATGGATTACACGTGGCAGTCCGAAACAGCCAGAGGGGCAGCAGGACTGCCACTAACAAGTCTAAACGAAATGGGTCAGTATGACTTCTCATACAAAGCGATGTGCACATAGAGGGAGCACAACACTTGAAAAGATCATCTCCAAACATCCAGGAAACCTACAATTACAGGACCAAACTAAGGACTGCAAAAAGTACATTTTTACACCGAATTTGAAAACCTCTAATATTTATCGAGCCTAATGCAACTAATAAATGTCTAGGTGTTATCTAAGTTTATGGCTAAAGGGTTTGTATTAAATTCAGTATCATGCAAAAAATAAATTAAATAATGATAGTTTCCACATTTACTGCAAAATAGTGGTCAAATTATGTTACTGCTGATTCTACGACATACAAACTGATGGTGAAAAACAACAACAAAAAAATTAAAATATATATTTTTATTTCAGGCACAGCAGAAATGCATGCAAATGCCATGGGGAAGAGACAGTGTATATGGAGAAAATAAAAATACAGAAAAAAAGAAAGCAAATATACAATATAGGAAATAAAGTTTCAGTCCAAACAGATAAACGGCTCGACTTTTTATTGTAGATTCTGGATTTCCTTGCATTTTAAGTTCCACCACATACAGTGGAATACAATATAAATACTTTAAAACCATAACAAAAATATGGAGTCTAAGTTTTGTTGTCATTAAATGTGAATGAAAGAGATTTGTGTTACCGTCAGAATACTCGGAGTAGACTTGTAGTCAGATTACGTGTTAAAGAGAGAGAAACAGATAGAGTTAAGCAATAAGCCTCCGAGTGTTTCTCTGAGGGAGGTTGCAGTAGGATATAGGGCATCAATTACGCCCAAGTTGCAATTTTTCCCCAACAAGGAAGTGTTTTCTCTTCTCAGTGTAAACAGTACAGCCCACCAGCAGTCGTGACTCAGATCTGTGTAAGAGGGCAGAAACAAAAACATTAAGGTATACATCTCCCCAAACACTTCAGTATGATGTTCTAACCTTAAAAGATGTGATTTAGGCTGTTTTATGCAGATAAACAGCCTAAAGGGATCCACTACAGCACTAAACAGTTTACATTCTGTTTACTAGAGATGCTCCGATCAGCATTTTTGGGGCCGATCACCGATTACCGATCACCAAAATCATGATCTGCCGATTGCCGATCACTGCCGATCACAGAATGGCAGGGGAATGGGAATCTTTTATCTATAATTTAGCAGAGTTTGCACCATTTGTAGAAATGTGTTTATTTAATTGTATTTAGAAAATGAGATGTCTTAAGGCTACTGTAGCGTAACATAAAATTATTCCAAACAAAGAGGGGTCAGGCAGACCAACACACATCAGATCAGCCTAATGGGAGGGGATCAAGTTACACTTAGGCATACTTGGAAATTGTAGCCTCTTAATACACCCACTACATTTACTAATGGCAACAAAATGTACAACTTGTTACACCAAAACTGGCTACTGACAAAAGGACAAAACTATGGCAAGTTTTTTTCTGTTATTATTATGAACGTCTGATGAAGTTGAGCAGAATGCTCTTTTTTGAAGTTACTTCATTTAATGACATATTTAATGAGATTATGCCTGAAAAGGTTTTGGATTTTTTATCATATGTTAATTTAAAAATATATATTGTATAAAATGACTTCTTGTTTATATTTGTTTTGTTTTATTGTATTTATATGATATTTGTATTTTTATAATTGAATTTTTGCCATGAAAATAGCTTTGAATGCTGACATGGCATTAAATAAAATAATCTGAATCTGATGTAGTTGAGGAACCAACTACATCAGATCAAAAAAAAAAATACCACCACCACTTTTGAATGTACCAATACAAATAAATAAAAACATCTCCAGTTAACTCAGAGCATTCATTTTTTTCATTTGTTAAATAAGAGGCGATCTAGAGCTGAAATGTTTTTTTTTTTTTTTTATCAAGTGATCAAAGTGCTCGTTGCCGCAGCGATCAGTGGCGCGGATACTGTGTTCTGTTGTGGCTCGCGCGGTGCACGGTCTTCTCTCGGACGCGCGCTTCAATCCGTTGGGAGACTCCCTATTCGTTCCGGTGAAGGAGAACTCATGTTGCCACTGCCAAGCTCCGCTCTGCTGTTGTGTACCCGTGCGCCGCGCATGCAGGTGGGAAAAAGTCGCGCGAGTAATTTACGTCACGTGATCGGCTTTTTTGATCGGCGCTTCCGGGGTTTGCCGATCAATCTATTTTTAGCCAATATCGGCCGATCATGATCGGCGTCCGATCAATCGGAGCATCCCTACTGTTTACTTAGTTACTGTTTGTATTTAAAGGATTAGTTCAAAAATGAAAATTCTGTCATTAATTACTCACCCTCATGTCGTTCCAAACCCGTAAGACCTTCGTTCATCTTCGGAACACAAATGAAGATCCAAAATATCAAAAATATCTTCATTTGTGTTCCGAAAATTAACAAAGGTCTTAATTAATGACCGAATTATCATTTTTGGGTGAACTAACCCTTTAAAAGATCAATGACAGAACATAATATGCTTTTAATTTTGCTTCTACACTACTGTTAAAACATTTTGGGACAGAAAGATTTTTTAAGGTTTTTTAAAGATGTCTCGTATGCTCACAAAGGCAACATTGATTAAAAATACATTAAAACAGTAAAACTGTGAAATATTATTACAATTTAAAATAACTTTTATATTTCCATATATTTAAAGTGCGTTTTATTCCTTTGATGGCAAAGCTGAATTTCAGCATCATTACTCCAGTCTTCAGTGTCACATGATCCTTCAGAAATCATTCTAATTTGCTGATAGGTGCTCAAGAAACATTTATTATTGTTATCAATATTGAAAACTGCATAATATTTTTGTAGAAAATTTGGATTGTTTATCTGGATTCTAGAAAGTTCAGTGGAACAGAACTACAATTTGAACTTTATTTGAACTATAAACATTTCTACTGTTACTTCAATTTAATGTGTCTTTTCTGAATAAAAGTATTGGTTTCTTTAGAAAAAAAAAAGCTGACCCAACTTTTGAACGGTAATGTATCTAAGTTGTATACAGTGGACATGCACTAATACAGGCAACAGAAACTAATTCCAGCACTTTGATATTTATAACAAATAAGACACCGTTGCTCCTGTCATGATCAAAAATAATCGTGTACTTACATCATCAATTTCGTCATCGTCATTACCAATATCATCAAACAGAATCTCATCATCATCTCCAGGTCCAAATGTGTCCGTTTCATTGATTTTAGCTGCAGGAAAGACAACAAGAGATCAGCCAAAATTCTTCTGAACTTTAGAATACATTATCATCCTTGAGGATATAAAACTATGTGAGGTGAGCTTTACTTGTGTATACTATATCATCTGGCACTTTTAATCATGGTGGGTGATTTGTTTTAGTACCATGACATTTCCATTAAAACTGCTAAACAGTAAAAAAAAAGACAAAAAAATTTGATTAATGCCAGTTTGAGACTTACCATGTTCTGGAAGTTCTCCGTAGGCTTTAAGACTGCGAGCCTCATCTGCATTATACTTTAAAATGACATCTGCTTTGTTGTCCTGTGAAAAACATGCAAAAATAAAAAAATGAAAATGACAAATAATAATATAATAAAATGTCTATTAAATAAAAAATTATGGGGGGGAAAAGAAAAAAAGAACAACAACTACCTGGTAATCTCTAAGACCAACAAGGATTATGTCAGATGCATTGATCCAAACCTAAAGGAGATAAGACAATGCGTTTAATACTTGGGCTAGAAAAAAAGTCTAATGATCACCATAAAAAAAAAAGTTGGGTAAGCAGTGTCCTTTTTAAGTCGTCTTCTATGCAAGCAGAAATAAGAGGTCAAATTAAACTTAATTTATATGAAAGCATATATATGTATGTATATGGCTACATACAGCCATAGAAAGAAAGACAGTCATTCAGATTTATAAGCCTACAGAAGATCACTTCAGATCACAGATCTGATTTTTATATTGGTGTACATTTTTTATGTGTGAACAGAAACAATTGAAACATGCTTAACCAAAATTTCCCCATGAGGACAATAAAATCCAATACAAAGAAGAGACCGTCGTCATTAAAGGGTTAGTTCACCCAAAAATGAAAATTCTGTCAGTAATTACTCACCCTCATGTTGTTCCAACCCCGTAAGACCTTCGTTCATCTTCGGAAAACGAATTAAGATATTTTTGATGAAATCTGAGAGCTGGATCACTCCTCCATTGGCTTCTTAAGGGACTGAAACTTGTTCCCACGAAAAGTTATTAAAGTGACTAGTGAGCAGGGGTGGTAAAAGTACTCAAAAATTATACTCGAGTAAAAGTATATATACCTAAATAAAAAATGACTCCAGTAAAAGTAGAAAGTCCTCCATTCAAACATCACTTGAGTAAAAGTACAAAAGTATCCGATTTAAAACGTACTTAAGTACCGAAAGTAAAAAGTAAATATTCAAACTGTAAATATCAATAATTAAACAGATCAATTGTTTTGGGAGTGATATGCAATGTTTGAATTGAACAAATTATTAGATACTGCAATTAAGAATTTGTTAGATTTGCAATCATAAGAGACAATGAAGCACCTTACATCAATTCTAAACAATTTCATTAAGTTCAGTGACAGCATATTATGGTGCAATGACTGTAGGCCATTCTTTGATACAAATTTTACAATTTCAATTCAATTATTGTGGTTTGATCTTGATTCAATATAGATTCATTTTGATAAATATTTGGTACAATAGATACATGTTAATTTTTAAATGAAGAAAATCTCACCTAATTCTGTAAACATAGGCTACAGAGAGCCTGTCAGCTGGTATTATTAAATGTTAAAAATACATGTGATTTTTATTATAATGACAACTTTACAATATTTTAATGATATAAGTAAAAATATAATAAATATATAGTGCACATATTACACAAAATACTAATATTATATTTAATATATTTAATTATTATATTTAATATATTTAACTAATATTAAATATATTATAAAATACAAATTTTTCTAGCCAACTAACGTGCTATGGTCATTAAATGTTTTGTTTTTTTCCTGAGGTAAATGTGACATATTGTTCTCCAGCTGTTTTATTGACCTCTTTCCGCAGTTGAAAAACACTGATTTATTGATATTATGTATGAGGTATATACATTTCAGTAAGTTGTACTGTATCTTTCAACATAGGCTACCTATTATTGTTTATTTGTGTTTATTTACAATTAACTAGTAGTAAAGATATTAACGGCACCCCATAGCAGGCGCTAGCTATCTGTCACGTTACATTTAAAAGCTTCAAAATGGTATTTATTGTTTTCATATCAAAAGCAACCTACTCGGTCTTGTCTGTCGGTGTGCGTGAGAAAATGGATGCGTGTCGTGAGAGCGTGTGGAAAGTGTCAATTGCGTGAGTCTCAGACTGAATGAGTGAGAGTTGGCAGCTCTGCAATAGACATGTTCCATAACATTAGCTGCATCAAACAGAAGATGTGCAAGATTAAGGTAAGCGGGAATCTCGGGATCATTGCTGGGCAGAGCTGCACCTTCACCTGTTTCTGCGCTCATCTTCCACAATGGCGAACTGACTGCTATGTGAGCGTATGCTGGCAAAGAGCTTGCGCGTTCTTTTTTCCAAAATTGGTTTGGAAAGCCAGTGTAATAAATACTTGGAGCGGGCATGGGGAAATGTAACGGAGTAAAAAGTAAACTTTGTCTTTATTATTGTAGTGGAGTAAGAGTAAAAGTAGATGCAAATAAAACATACTCAAGTAAAGTACAGATCCCCGAAAAAAAGTAAAGTAACAAAGTATTTTTACTTCGTTACTTACCACCACTGCTAGTGAGGCTCAATCTTAAGTTTATCAAGCGACGATAATACTTTTTGTGCGCAAAAAACCCCAAAATAACGACTTTATTTCAACTATTCATTTCCTTCTCTGTGGACCTCAAGTCAGTTCACTAGTGTAAAAGCGCAGAGCTTCTGTTGTTGTACGTCACACGCATCACACACATGACCAGCGTCGGCCAATAGTGAGCCTACGTGTGACGTAGCTCTATGCTATCAGACTACGTTAACTGACTCGAGGCCCACAGAGAAGGAAATGAATAGTTGAAATAAAGTCGTTATTTTTGTTTGTTTTTGCGCACAAAAAGTATTCTCGTCGCTTGATAAACTTAAGATTGAGCCGCTGTAGTCACTTGGACTATTTTAACGATATCTTTAATAACTTTTCGGGGCTGGCAAGTTTCAATCCCTGAAGAAGCCTATGGAGGAGTATGGAGGAGTGATCCAGCTCTCAGATTTCATCAAAAAAATCTTAATTCGTGTTCCGAAGATGAACGAAGGTCTTACAGGATTGGAACAACATGAGGGTGAGTAAATAATGACAGAATTTTCATTTTTGGGTGAACTATCCCTTTAACACAGGGGTGTCCAAACTCAGTCCAGGAGGGCCACTGTCCTGCAGAGTTTAGCTCCAACCCCAATTAAACACACCTGAAACAGTGTAAAGGTCTTGATTAGCTGTTGAAGGTCATTAGGCATGCTAAAAACTTACAAGCAGGTGCGTTGAGGCAAGTTGGAACTAAACTCTCTGCAGGACAGTGGCCCTCCAGGACCGAGTTTGGACACCCCTGCTTTAATATTATCATACCTTTTTCCGGAGCTTTCCTCGGATGTGGCAAAGCCGCTTGACCCCATCAAAGCACATGGCCTCTAGCCGCCCATTTCCCAGCATCTTTATCACCTGGGCATATTCTAGCACAAGACATTGGGAGATTTTATATAACTGAAAATCATCTTGGCTTTGGTTTTGGCTTAACTACCATTCAAAAGTTTGGGGTCGTTAAGACTTTTTTGAAAGAATTGATCCAAAAAAAAGTATACAAAAGCAGTAATATTGTGAAATATTGCAAAAAAAATTTTATATTTTAATATATTTTAAAATGTAATTTTCAGCAGCCATTACTCCAGTCTTCAGTGTCACATGGTCCACCAAAAATCATTTTAGAAACTTTTCTTATTATTATCAATGTTGAAAACTGTGATACATTTTTTTTCCAGGATTCGTTGATGGATAGAGTTTAAAAGAACAGCATTTATTTAAAATGGTGAAGAATTTTTAACAATTAACAATTTAACATAAAAAAAAAAAAAAAACAGGTTTCGTACAGATTCTGTAAAATTAAATTCCAGGACGTAAGAACTATTCAAGCACTACTTTTTTTGGTTTTCAAGGGCTACAATCAGCACTTATCAAACAATATATTTATACATTTTTAAGGATTTTCCTTTTTTACTCAAATTACAGATATAAAGTAGCCAAAATATAACATACAACTTATTTAATAATGTATATTAAATACAAATATATTATAATGGTTATTATCGTTCCATAAGTCATGTTTTATATTAGAATGTTGGTACTTGATATTGAGAAACAGTCCGTATGTTGGTAGAAGGTGAGTGATTGACTTTAAAGGTGCAATGTGTAAAAATTTTGAGTATCTATTAACAGAAATGCAATATGACATCCATAGCTATGTTTTCAGTGGTGTATAAAGAACTTACTTAATAAACCGTAATGTTTTTATTACCTTAGAATGAGACATTTATATCTACATGGGCGCGGGAATCCCCTTCTATGAAGGTCGACATATTGTGACGTCATGTTTCTACCGTAGCAGACAGCGAACACACAGCGCTACAGAGCGCGTTTCGTCACTACCTTGAAAGAGAAGACGCAGAAAGCTAGAAGCTAGCCATAAACACCGTGAGTAGTGACTTTTCCCTTGTCAGTGGTGTAAAATATGTAGTTGGATTGTTTCATGTAACTCAGTTCTTCTCCCTCGCTGTGTTATGGCTTTGCTATGTGGTGATAAATGTGCTGGTTACGTTCGTGAGACAGCTGATTAGTACTCTTGTCATTGACCGTAAAACAGTAACGTTACAGGAATCACCAACCCGTCGATCGCGGTCGACAAGTCGATCTTGGCAGCATTTTAAGTCGATCGCGAAGAGTTTTCAAAATCAGAGAAAAAAAGCCTATTGTGTGTAGTAAACGGTTTCTAGGGGATGCGGAGGCGCGCGCGCTGTTACAATCATGCCATTTTTGCCGTGCGCACCTTTGGGCTCATGCGGACGCGTCGAGTTTAAACAAGGCTTTACGCTTTAACCAGCTCAGCCACAGTAACAGCTCATATTTAGCCAGCTAAACTTTTACTACCCTGTTAGAAAAAATATATAGTTGCATATAGTTTCATGCGTTTCTTCTCCCTCGCTGTATTATGGGTTTGCTATGTGGGGGGAAATGTGCTGGTTACGTTTGTGAGACAATCAGCTGATTACTATTATTATATTATATATTAAGACCCTTGATCCTCACCTGACTATGGCTTTGTAAACTTTATCCATGATGTGGTTTATAATGGACTGTGGTACAGAAACAGTGACAATGTTACACACTCTTCTTGGCTTACTCTGGCTATTCTCTGCTGTCTCAGACGACGATATGTTTGTCCAGTTTCAGGCACCGTAGCTTCTTCGAAAGGGAGGGGTGAGCAGTGGGCTGAGCCATTAGTGCAACTCGCAACCGAACCGCTAGATGTCGCTAAAAATCACACACTGCACCTTTAAGGGACAAGTTCGGTATTTCACACTTACAGCCCTGTTTTAAGATCGTTTCTGATGAAATCGAACGGTTAAGATTGAAATTTGGACAAATGCTGCTGTCCCGAGAATTTTCGGTTTCTGTGTTAGCACCCCCCCACCTCCACAATGGTTTCATAGGGGCACTGGAACAATATCATTCATAAAACGCATTAAACTTTAGTTTACAAAGACGTGAAACTCACTGAGTGGTCTGGGGTGTTCACTGATATGCTCACACAAAAATCGCTGCAAAAGATGCTTTCCAACAGGTGTTTTACCATTCGTTGTAAAACTGTGGACCTATTTTTCCAAGAATAATAGACACTCCAGCCCAGTTGGTGGCGATAATGCACTTTTGCCAATGTTTGGATAGCGTAGCCTACGATACCGCAACTGCTTAAGACTACAGAAAGAATACAAACAACCCCATTTCCGTTTTCGTCGGCGGAGTAATAACGTACCTCACAGAACATCCAATACAAGTCAATGGAGTTGGACAAAAACTACGATAAAACCTGTTGGAAAGCATCTTTTGCAGCGATTTTTGTGTGACCTTATCAGTGAACACCCCAGACCACTCGCTGAGTTTCACGTCTTTGTAAACTAAAGTTTAATGCGTTTTATGAATGATTGTTCCAGCTGCACCTATGAAACCATTGTGGAGGTGGGGGGGTGCTAACACAGAAACCGAAAATTCTTGGGACGGCAGCATTAGTCCAAATTTCAATCTTAACCGTTCTATTTCATCAGAAACGATCTTAAAACAGGGCTTTAAGTGTAAAATACCGAACTTGTCCTTTAAGAGTGAGTTAGCAGACCTTCATTAAAAAAAGCTGATTCATTCTGGAAAGAAACAAGGAAATTGTTTCAATAATTCAAACACTTTTCAACCTCTTCATAAATATGGCTGTTTTTAAGGGTTTTCCTGGACTTAAATTTCAAAAAGTCAAATTCAACTACTTCAAGCACCAACTACTCAAGTAAAAAGATTTGCAGTGGTTCTCAATTCTGGTTCTGGCACCCCACTGCTAGGCAGATGTTGTTGGTCTCTTATCTAACACCTGATTCAGACCATCAGCTTGTAAGGAGAGAGATTTATAAACCAAAATGAAACTACATCTACACTCCTCAAATCCAGTCCTGAGGGGTCACTGATAAACACTAATCCACCAAAACATGAGGGCCATTGTATTTTAGACCATACATGGAAAGGTGATTGAGTGCAACCCTAACACACGTGAATAGTGGGATATCTTGCTAAAAGAATAATCGTGCCATAAGAATAGCATGAGAACTTTATGTCTGGTCCCCTGTTATCATCTCAGTGATCTTTTATTATGTTTTACACATGTGCAGTAAGATGATTAGAAACTTTTGTGAACAAGAAACTTTTGGAAAATGTTTGAAAATGCTAATGTGAGTGGTAGAGTGTTTGAAATGAAAATGCAGTTTTTTAAATGTATCTGGTTTAATATAGACATAGCCAGAATGTCACAGGGCTGGAATTGAGAACCACTGATCCTTACTTAAAGTATTAATTTCTTAAAAAAAAAAAAAAAAGTCTTACTGACCCCAACCTCTTGACAAAAAAAAAAGTAAAGGAACACAAAATTATGCGGTGAAAATTTATTTGCATATATGCAGAGGGCGTAACTATTAGTGGATTTGAACGCTATCCCCCATGTTGATATTTACTTACCCTGGCCATCCTCCTTGAAAACCAGTTCTCTCTTCTCTGACTCGTTCTCGTTCTTACCACGCCGCCGATTCTTACCTCCTTTACCTGAAAAAAAGACGACTCTGATTATATTGTTTGAAAAAGCAGATATTAGATCTTCTCATCAGTTCCCTCTCTCATCCCGCTTATCACCTTGGCTTTTCCAAAATCTAAAACATTGGATTAAAATCAAAACCAACAGACACCTGTACAGTTATTTACAATTATGCGTGGCATACTGTGCATGTTCTAAATAGTTTTTTTCTTGGCATTATTATATTAACATTTACAATGTGTTGTACTCACAGTAACTGTTGTGGTTAATTTTTTCTCTGAATATTCACATTATAAAGCCTACTGTATTCTGCATTTTTGATACATGAACGATACATGCCATCTGCCCTCTGACTGATCATTTATTTAAAAAAAATGCAAGTAAAAGACCTATTAGTATAAAAATGTTCACCTTCAGGTCGTGGTATATTAATGATTTAACGTAAAGAATAACTTTTAAATTGTTATGAACATTTACTGGACTGAAGCAACTTGTGTTTACTTACAAATCTGGCATACATCAGGCTTTACGATGTAAATTCACGTGTTACGAAGGATAAAACGACTTGTTTGGGTCGACTTATTTTTAACAAACCAGTTAAGTTAATGACTCAATTATTTAGTCATTACACAAGGCAATACACACAAAAGACAGGCGTTGTGACGAATTTTAACTCCCTGACAAATTATTACATCCTCGTTGGGCCGATAACTGGTTGCCTAATCCTAAACCTGGGGAATCAGGGGACAATAATCTAACAGGGCTCAGAATTCGGCACAACACCGTCGTAATGACGCAACTCGCAAAAAGGGTAACTGAACAAATTTTTAAAAAGAGACAAACTGTCTGGTTAAACTCATGTGTGTTAGTATCTTAATAATATATAGCGCTCAACCAGCGACTACCATTAGACAAGCAGCAACTAGTTTAGCGCATGTGAGGCTCATGTGGTCACGTTGCTCGCAAAGGCCGGGTGGTTAGCTCGAGAGCTAGGCTAAATTCAGTTCCATTAACAGCTGTTTGTCACAATCAAGCGTGTTCTGTTTCCCTTACCTTTATTCTTTGGCATGTTCGGATTACAAAGACTGCGGTCTTTGTTCAATGATGTCGCTGAATGAATTAATAAATGTTAAATTTCGAGGAGGGCGTCAAATAATCTCCCTCTCTCTTTCTGAAGACTTCCGCTCAAAGCCATGACTTTCACTTTCCAACAAAACTTTATTTATAATATCAAAGAGATCATTTTATTGAGATAGGAATACAATGCGTAAAAAATCGTGTTAATTGAGGACAATATATTTTCAAAGTTTCAATGCTGTTGAGTCATTCAAAGAAAAACAAAAAACTGTATTGCAAGATTTATTTAGTTCAAACTTGATCATTTTTTAATACATGAATTAAACACTGCTCTCCCAAGCACAAATGTGCTGAAAAAAATAAAGTATGGCCTGTGTTATACAATAGAGGCCAGGAGAGATCATAAGGATATATTTCTCACTTGCACCGTGATTATTTAAAATACAGCAGTAACAATAAAAAAAGTTTGACTAATTCTTGTAAATTAATTCCAGTACAAGAGGACACTGCCTGTGGCCCGAGTCTCCCCAAACACGTGGCCTCACATACAAACATACATAAACATAGAGAACAGTTCATCAACAGGTATAAAAATAATACATTCTGAAAAGTTTTTAAAAAATTGGAGCAATCTTGGTTGATACAGCCGGCATATTTCCCTTTAATTTCATGGAGAGAATAAACAAAGAAATACAAAAAGAGGAGTGTTACAAATCACTTAGAGTAA
The DNA here is from genome assembly GCA_026230005.1 of Gila orcuttii. Taxonomy (NCBI): domain Eukaryota; kingdom Metazoa; phylum Chordata; class Actinopteri; order Cypriniformes; family Leuciscidae; genus Gila; species Gila orcuttii. The sequence goes on from JAPDVR010000004.1 coordinate 17,389,212, forward strand.
GACAGCAGTATATGGTCATTCCCAGTGGAAAAAAAAAAAACCCTGCCCTTTTCTAATATAGCCACCTACAGTCACCTTCTACACAATTTTACCATATTCATTAAGAAAAGATACAGCAAACAATTTGTCTCATATTAGTCCTGATAAACCGCTATTATATGAAGAATATTGGTCTGCTGGAGAGGAAAAATATTCCAAGAATGAGGTCGCTATATGATTGCCTTTTTTGTAAATCAAATGCCCTTTAAGACACATGTGCATGACAAAGGGTTTTTGGACCACTTTGCACAATTAAAATACGATATTAACACGAAATACTTGGTTTGTGACATTCACTCTACGTTTCTAGGGACATACAATAAGGATTGTAAGTTTACTTGCATAGTTCTCTTTGATTTCACAAATGGTTTCAACACTGTGCCATGTTTAAACCATCTGAAGTTGCATATAGTGGAATCACTAACTGATTGCTCTTTCTCTTAAAAGGAAAAGCTTGAGCAAGCCATTTCAGCATGTGAGGTCTGTCTTGAGGAGGGTGGGCAAAGCTATGATTGGTGATGCTAGCAATAGTACGGTTCCATGCAGTCTCTAGACATGACATTACCATAATACAGAAAACAAACTGTATCACAGTCTCTTAACATCATACATGATAATTTCCACACAGACTCAACAGAAATACTTTTATATTCATGTATATAATCCCATATGAAGTAAATTTCTAGAGTATTTTGATAAAACAATTGTACGTGAATTTAACGTTCTCCTAAGAGTTGTATAATATTCTACATGGTGATGCAGCGATGATGGGCTGCCATTACATGACAACGCTAGAATTGCCAGATATCTCACAAACTTATGTGCCATTTGTAGTTTGGGGTTAGATCTGAATGGTCACAGGGCGGTAGAGGTCAGCTTTTTGGCACCACGGCGCTGAGCAAGTGTGGAGCAACCCACCGGCTCCAGTACGGGAGAAACATTTCTGTTTAGGGCTGAATAGGTGGCTGCCATCGCTCCCTGAGATAAAAGGGCAAAATATTAATAAGAATATAAAGTCAAACACAAGCATTAAGTATTATAATGCAAGGGTAATGAAGGGGCTGTTGGGTTGACAGGGAAACCATAATTATGTTTCTGATATTAATAATAAACTTTATTTTCTATAGCACCTTTAAAAGTAGCACCTCAAAGCGCTTCACAAGAATAGAAACATGATAAAACACAATTATACAGACAATGCATTAATGACAAAAAATAAAATACCAAATAAAAACACATTATGAAATGTTCGATTAATAATAATATGGCAATTACGAACAATTCTGTAAAAGCTACCCTAAACAAATAAGTTTTAAGGGATGATTTAAAAACACTAAGGGATTCAGCTTGCCTAATCTCAGCTGGCAGGGAATTCCAAAGTTTCGGAGCATTCGAAGAAAAGGCCCTATCACCCATGGATTTTAAATGAGTAAGCGGAACAATTAAAAGGCCAGCTTCCAAGGAGCGGAGATCACGTGCTGGAGTGTAAGGGGTTAAAAGGTCAGAGAGATAATGAGGTGCCAGTCCATGCAAAGCCTTATAGGTAAGCATAAGGATTTTAAAATCAACACAGAATCTGACAGGGAGCCAGTGTAAAGATTCCAATACAGGATTGATATGATCCCTTTTCCTGTTTCCCGACAGGATTCGAGCGGCAGAATTTTGAACCAGCTGTAGTTTGTTAAGGGTAGCTTTTGAAACCCCGGCCAGCAAAGCATTGCAGTAATCAATGCGAGAAAATACAAAGATGTTAATCAACTTTTCAGCCACTGGAAGTGACAACATGGGACGCAATCTGGCTATATTTTTTAGATGAAAAAATGATGTCTTGACAGTGCTCTGAACATGAAGAACAAATGTTAAATTAGTATCAAATATCACCCCCAAATTTTTTAATTTTGTTTGTAATTGAAGTGTAGAACCATCTACACTTAAGGTTGGAGACCCAGCCTTACGTAGCTGGTGTGGTGAACCAATGAGCATTACCTCGTTAGTTTCAGTTATAGTTAGTTTCACATTTGAAACTATTATCACAATGCAAACCTTCACTAGATGAGGGGCGTCCTGGCGGTTGAGTTGGTATTTGGGTAGTTGGTCCTTGTTGATTATCCATCGGTGACGAAGAACTTGAGCAGCGGTCAATCTCTTATGAGGGTCAACGTGAAGCATCTTTGATACCAGGTCCTGTCAACAAACAAGTTTAAAGATCATAGCACAAACAGATAGAACATTTACATTTGGCTAAGAAGTGTGTTAAACAAAAAGAGAGCCTGCAACCTTTGCCTCAACTGATACAGAATTCCAGTATCCACCAGTCAAGGAAAATTTCCCACTGCCAATCCGAGCCAGAATTTCTTCCGGTGTATCTTCCGGCCCATTAGCAAACGGAGTGAACCTGAAGGATGGACAAGAGTGGTGAGTTTTAAAACTGACATGAACATTGTATTTGAGCTAAATCATGCTAAATCATCCAATTTCTAGATTTAACATATTTTTTTTTATTTAGTTAATGTACCCTGTAAGCATGGTATAAAGGAGAACTCCCAGACTCCATATATCACAAGCTGCATCATAGCCTTGCTTCTTCAGGACCTGAGCGGATAACACACAATAATAATAATAATTTACAAATAAATGTACAATAACAATACCATAATATAATTAGTGTTGTCAAAAATATAGATATTTCGATATGTATAGATGCTTCTCCTTCTTCCAACGGCGAACTGACACACATCCGCCTCCTCTCTCTTTCACTCGCTCTGATTGAATTGTGCTTGTACTGCGCATCATTTTACTAATTCCCGCATGTACCACTGATCTATTCAAGTTGCGCGCATATAAAGCTGCCTCTCAAACAGTTTGCGAGTACCAAATTGAGTTGTTTTTCGTGGCTTATTGCACTTCAAATACACACAAATTTGTCAAAATGCCCATCTTGGCGTGTGGCGTGTATCAGTTTTGGAACATAAATAGTTGAGGAAGTAAACATGTATAATGGATCAGTGCATCAACTTTTAAAGTGACAGCAGTTCAATGTTCCTACGCTGTCTGACATGTTAATCAAAGAACAACAGACAAAATCACTCACTGTTTTTGACTGAATAACTTTTATAACTTTAAGCATTAATCTGTATTTAATTTTTATAATGAAGAATATCCAGTGTTATTTTACATTTGATTACTTTAATTTTTTTTGTATTTCTTACCTAAATACTACTCTTAGACCCACCTGAAAGTTCCTTTGTCTCTTTATTCTATATTTAATTGTGCAATTGACTGCAGTTTGTTTATTTGTTTTTATTTTATTACTGGCTGTTTATTTGTTTTTTTTTTCTTTTCGTAAATTTAATTCAGAGTTTCAAATAAAAGCTCCCTGTGCTGCGTGTAAGCTATTGCAACAAAAAAATACCCAAATTATCAAAAAAAATATCTGTATGGCAGTATATATGGCAGTTTTTCCCGTGGTATCGAAAATCTAAATTTTTCAAGGTATCGTATCGAAGTTGGAAAGTCTGGTATTGTGACAACACTAAATATAATATAATATATTAGAACATACACAAAATCTACAGGTCCTTCTAAAAAAATTAGCATATTGTGATAAAGTTCATTATTTTCCATAATGTAATGATAAAAATTAAACTTTCATATATTTTAGATTCATTGCACACCAACTGAAATATTTCAGGTCTTTTATTGTTTTAATACTGATGATTTTGGCATACAGCTCATGAAAACCCAAAATTCCTATCTCAAAAAATTAGCATATCATGAAAAGGTTCTCTAAACGAGCTATTAACCTAATCATCTGAATCAACTAACTAACTCGAAACACCTGCAAAAGATTCCTGAGCCTTTTAAAAACTCCCAGCCTGTTTCATTACTCAAAACCGCAATCATGGGTAAGACTGCCGACCTGACTGCTGTCCAGAAGGCCATCATTGACACCCTCAAGCAAGAGGGTAAGACACAGAAAGAAATTTCTGAACAAATAGGCTGTTCCCAGAGTGCTGTATCAAGGCACCTCAGTGGGAAGTCTGTGGGAAGGAAAAAGTGTGGCAAAAAACGCTGCACAACGAGAAGAGGTGACCGGACCCTGAGGAAGATTGTGGAGAAGGACCGATTCCAGACCTTGGGGGACCTGCGGAAGCAGTGGACTGAGTCTGGAGTAGAAACATTCAGAGCCACCGTGCACAGGCGTGTGCAGGAAATGGGCTACAGGTGCCGCATTCCCCAGGTCAAGCCACTTTTGGCTTGAAGCGCCTGACCTGGGCTACAGAGAAGCAGCACTGGAGTACCCACAGTCAGTGATGGTCTGGGGTGCCATGTCAGCTGCTGGTGTTGGTCCACTGTGTTTTATCAAGGGCAGGGTCAATGCAGCTAGCTATCAGGAGATTTTGGAGCACTTCATGCTTCCATCTGCTGAAAAGCTTTATGGAGATGAAGATTTCATTTTTCAGCACGACCTGGCACCTGCTCACAGTGCCAAAACCACTGGTAAATGGTTTACTGACCATGGTATTACTGTGCTCAATTGGCCTGCCAACTCTCCTGACCTGAACCCCATAGAGAATCTGTGGGATATTGTGAAGAGAAAGTTGAGACGCAAGACCCAACACTCTGGATGAGCTTAAGGCCGCTATCGAAGCATCCTGGCCTCCATAACACCTCAGCAGTGCCACAGGCTGATTGCCTCCATGCCACGCCGCAATTTCTTTCTGTGTCTTACCCTCTTGCTTGAGGGTGTCAATGATGGCCTTCTGGACAGCAGTCAGGTCGGCAGTCTTACCCATGATTGGGTTTTGAGTAATGAAACAGGCTGGGAGTTTTTAAAAGCCTCAGGAATCTTTTGCAGGTGTTTCGAGTTAATTAGATAATTCAGATGATTAGGTTAATAGCTCGTTTAGAGAACCTTTTCATGATATGCTAATTTTTTGAGATAGGAATTTTGGGTTTTCATGAGCTGTATGCCAAAATCATCAGTATTAAAACAATAAAAGATCTGAAATATTTCAGTTGGTGTGCAATGAATCTAAAATATATGAAAGTTTAATTTTTATCATTACATTATGGAAAATAATGAACTTTATCACAATATACTAATTTTTTGAGAAGGACCTGTAGATGTATCTAGTCTCCCATCTAAAACAAATACAGATCAACAGGTACCTCTGGAGCCACAAAGTTAGCAGTGTAGCATGGTGTCATCAGCAGCCCATTTTCTGCTCTTAGTTGTTTGGCAAAACCAAAATCACAGATCCTGATTGATTCTGGGTTGCCCGATTCATCCACATACAATATATTACTGGGCTTTAGGTCTCTGTGTACTACCTGCAACCAAAGTGGCAATATACTAACCATAATAATATATAAACATAAAATATTTATTTAAATAAATAAATGCATCGATAATCAAAGTGCCAATCTATTAACCCAAATAAACCCTAATAAAATAAACAAAAAATAACAATACATATATACATAGAAAATATATAGTACCTGTCAAATGTTCGGAAACATTCAAATTAAAAAGGATCAAGTGACACTGAAGACTGGAGTAATGATCCTGAAAATTCAGCTTAGCCATCACAGGAAATTACATTTTTAAATATATTCAAATATAAAACAGTTATTTTAATTTAAATTTAATTTGTAATAATATTTCGCAATATTACTGTATTTACTGAATTTGATTAAATAAATGCAGCATTGGTAAACGTAAGAGAATTCTTTCAAAAACACTTGGATTTTTTACAAAATGTTAATGTTTCCAAACTTTTGACAGGTACATTACCTATTAATAAGATAGAAATATATTAAGTTTCAGTGCATTGCAAAAGCTGAAATGCTGTTTTTTTAGGGCACATTAAAAGAATGTTTAAATGGATGTAACTGTGTATTTATTTATTCTGGACACATTAAATATTTGTAATATTGTAATATTTGGTGTATGTAAACGCTTTTACCCCTTGGGCATGCAGATATTCAACAGTCTTTGTAATGGTGTGGAGGACAGCGCTGGCCTCTCTCTCAGAGAAAAACTTTTGTCGGAGGATTTTATCCAGTAGTTCTCCACCTTTCATCAACTCTGTGACCAGGTACACTGATCGCCCATCATCAAATACCTATAACCACACACAGACTCAGAATAACGGCAGACAACACCAGGGATCTTGGAGTTATAAGTTTCCAACAGACAGGCACAGAAACAAAAGTCACTCACGTCCTTCAGAGTAATGATGTTAGGATGTTGTCCATATCGCCGCAGAATCTCAACCTCCTCTGCTGGATCTCTCTTCTCCTTATTGATAATCTGTTTTGTCAGTAAGAATTCTTTTAATAAATTCATACCTTTCAATTTAGCAAAGATGCATTAAATTAATCAAAAGTCACAGTAAAAACCTTTACATTGTTGCAAATAAAAATTCTCCAAATAAATGCTGCACTTTTGAGCTTTCTATACATTTAAGAATCCTGAAAAAATGCATCACGATTTCCACAAAAATATGAAGCAGCACAACTATTTTTAACATTGAAAACAATGTTTCTTGAGCACCAAATCAGCATATTATAATGCTTTCTGAAAGATCTGACACTTTAAAATAGATGACATTTTACTACATATTAAAATAGAAAAAGGTTATTTTAAGTTGTAATAATATTCACAATATCACTGTTTTTACTGTATTTTTGATCAAATAAATTCAGCCTCGGTGAGCATAAGAGACTTCTTTTATAAGTCAAAATAAAATCTTACTGACCCCAAACCTTTGAATGGTAGTGTATACTTATTGAAAAAAAAAAAATGTTTTTAAAAATGATTAAACCTCTTCTAAAACAAACCAATCAGAAGTGCCAATACAGCTCTCTTTAAAACTGTAAACACATCAATAAAACAGATAAAGAGGTATGTGGTTACCTTAACTGCATAGTCCATGGCTGAACTCTTGTGCACACAGCGCTTGCAGATCGAATAGGACCCCACACCAATGTCTTCTTTAACATCATACACATCCGTGAACTGAAGCGTGCTCCGGTGGGGTTGCTGTGTAACATTCACACATGCACTTTATTCCCATGTGTACAGATGTTGAAGGGGTTTGAGAGGAGCATGCGAGTGATGCGAGTATACCTGCAGTATGCCACTCAAGTTGACGTTGCTCTGAATGGGCGGCTGGCTCTCCTCTTCTACTCCCGTAGCGACAAAGCTAAACCCTCTGAAGAGCTGATGAGCATTGGCACTTGGAGGGATACCAGGAGAGTCTAGGACCAAAGAAAAAGGGAAGAGAGTACCATCCAATTGTTATGCCTAAAAATGCATCTACTGCTAGGAAAGGGAATGTTTGCTTTGCTTACCCCGCGGGGTTTTGGCAGTGAACTCTGAGTCGAAGTAGATTGTATCGTCTGGCCTCTGGATGGCTGGTTTAAAGGGAGGAGGCAATTCCTTTCTGAATAATTTCTAGAGGTAAAACAAATACTAATTTCTGTAAGCATACAAATTAGGAATGTTAGGAATGTAGTAATTAATTGCATGTTATAGCCAATAACGGTTCAATGGTTGATATGGAAAATGCTACACTATTTTACCTAATTCAATTAAAAAAGACAACACTAAACAATAAAAATCCCTCTTTTTAAATGCTACAAGTGAATTTAGGCATCACAATATTATAATGTACAGTATAAAAAAAGATATTCATTCGGAGATTTGCTAACTATTACATTTAACTGTTATTAAATTACTAGTGCTTTTAACTAACTTTAGGTGAGCATTAGATAACAGCAAAGGTAGTACAAATATATATAATAAAAAAGGAAAAGCACTTGTTCAATGAAATGTCTAATATTGGCTGATAATTAATCAATATTGACAGATACTGATAAACGAGAAAAAAAAGGAAAAAAAATCTCGTAATACCTCCTTTTGTATTCCACGTTAAAAATATATATAGGTCCTTCTCAAACAATTAGCATAATGAGATAAAGTTAATTATTTTCCATAATATAATGATAAAAATTAAACTTTCATATATTTTAGATTCATTGCACACCAACTGAAATATTTCAGGTCTTTTATTGTTTTAATACTGATGATTTTGGCATACAGCTCATGAAAACCCCAAATTCCTATCTCAAAAAATTAGCATATTTCATCCGACCAATAAAAGAAGTGTTTTTAATACAAAAAAAGTCAACCTTCAAATAATTATGTTCAGTTATGCACTCAATACTTGGTCGGGAATCCTTTTGCAGAAATGACTGCTTCAATGCGGCGTGGCATGGAGGCAATCAGCCTGTGGCACTGCTGAGGTGTTATGGAGAGCCAGGATGCACCTTAAGCTCATCCAGAGTGTTGGCTCTTGCGTCTCTCAACTTTCTCTTCACAATATCCCACAGATTCTCTATGGGGTTCAGGTCAGGAGAGTTGGCAGGCCAATTGAGCACAGTAATACCATGGTCAGTAAACCATTTACCAGTGGTTTTGGCACTGTGAGCAGGTGCCAGGTCGTGCTGAAAAATGAAATCAGATGAAAGCATGAAGTGCTCCAAAATCTCCTGATAGCTAGCTGCATTGACCCTGCCCTTGATAAAACACAGTGGACCAACACCAGCAGCTGACATGGCACCCCAGACCATCACTGACTGTGGGTACTTGACACTGGACTTCAGGCATTTTGGCATTTCCTTCTCCCCAGTCTTCCTCCAGACTCTGGCACCTTGATTTCCGAATGACATGCAAAATTTGCTTTCATCCGAAAAAAGTATTTTGGACCACTGAGCAACAGTCCAGTGCTGCTTCTCTGTAGCCCAGGTCAGGCGCTTCTGCCGCTGTTTCTGGTTCAAAAGTGGCTTGACCTGGGGAATGCAGCACCTGTAGCCCATTTCCTGCACACGCCTGTGCACGGTGGCTCTGGATGTTTCTACTCCAGACTCAGTCCACTGCTTCCGCAGGTCCCCCAAGGTCTGGAATCGGTCCTTCTCCACAATCTTCCTCAGGGTCCGGTCACCTCTTCTCGTTGTGCAGCGTTTTTTGCCACACTTTTTCCTTCCCACAGACTTCCCACTGAGGTGCCTTGATACAGCACTCTGGGAACAGCCTATTTGTTCAGAAATTTCTTTCTGTGTCTTACCCTCTTGGTTGAGGGTGTCAATGATGGCCTTCTGGACAGCAGTCAGGTCGGCAGTCTTACCCATGATTGCGGTTTTGAGTAATGAAACAGGCTGGGAGTTTTTAAAAGCCTCAGGAATCTTTTGCAGGTGTTTAGAGTTAATTAGTTGATTCAGATGATTAGGTTAATAGCTCGTTTAGAGAACCTTTTCATGATATGCTAATTTTTTGAGATAGGAATTTTGGGTTTTCATGAGCTGTATGCCAAAATCATCAGTATTAAAACAATAAAAGACCTGAAATATTTCAGTTGGTGTGCAATGAATCTAAAATATATGAAAGTTTAATTTTTATCATTACATTATGGAAAATAATAAACTTTATCACAATATGCTAATTTTCTGAGAAGGACCTGTATATACATGGTAAGAGAGACATGAGGATGAATAAATTATTATTTTTGGACTTATATCTTCAATTTGTAATTTATTCAATTTCTTATAAACTTACATTCCAGTCAATTGTGTTGAAGAATGAATGTCTTTTGATCTCTTCTACTCCATCAGGCCCAGCTCCTGAAATTTCAAGCCCAAGCATTTAATGAACAGACTGAAAAATGCACCACATTTACTCAGCATGAACAACCTGTTCTTTAAAACAAGCTGACAATGATCTTTTTCACCTAAGCGGTTGCCAGGATTCCTCTTGAACAGATTGCGGAGCAGAGACTGGGCCTCGGGGCTGAGAAACTGAGGCATTCCTAGCTTAGCCCTTGAGGCACAAAAAACAATGTCAGTGCAAAGACTCAGGTATGAAAATCAATATTGAGGAAATAAGGCTCACTTTAAGATCATTGTCATGGTTTCCTTGCGGTCTTTTCCTTGGAATGGAAGTGTTCCAGTCAGCATTTCAAACTAAAGAGGTAGAATTAAACAATCACAGCACTGATACAAAAATATTATGTTTGACAAACTTTATGACAAATTATGTTTGAGTTTATTTGAAACCGAAGTGTAATTTCAGCATAGCCCGTCCCTCTCACCATTAGAACGCCATAGGACCACCAATCAGCACTGTGGGTATGACCTCTGCGGTTGACAACCTCCGGAGCCATATACTCCACCGTTCCACAAAACGAATAAGCCTTGTTCTCATGGTCAATGGACTCTTTACTCAAACCAAAGTCTAAGTAACACACACATAGACAAAAAATCAAATACATACTGATACATTTATCATTGTGAGATTCTCACAAAATGTTCATACCATTTACCCTAGTTAGACCCAAGATTGTTTTATACTAATATAAGCCCTTATCATTATGCAGTAATAAAACACACATACCTGTAAGTTTGATGTGTCCATCATTATCCAAAAGAATACTGTAAGAGATCCAAATTTGGTTCACTCATGAAAATGTGCAATGCATTGGCTTAGTCAAAGTGTTGTAATTATACACGGTCTAGTATACAGTCATTGTTTACAAGTAAATGACTTGTTCTTAAACATGTAGTTGTTACTATGCAGTTAGCCAGCATCTGTCCTTCTATTTGTGAAAAAAATCAGTTTGCCATCAGTTGTCAGAAGATAAAAGCAATAACTTTGTTTTAGTTTCCGTTCAATGTTGGAGGGGATTTCCCACGACCGGAGTCAGCGCTGTTCAACGCATTGAATCAATGCCATTGATCTCTATGAAGTGATACATCAGCTTCAGCGTTACCCAGCTGATGCGTTGATTGTCAATTGAGCATTGTGAAGTGGCACGCAAAGTTAAAGTAATTTCAGCACCTTGTTTGTTTAATTCATAAATTAATCAGCGTTAAGCGCATTATGAACGTTTTATTGATGACTCACTCATAAAGACAGTCCCTTGCCTCCACCTACTGGCGTAACAATGTAACTGCACTGACTGACAGCCTATCTAGCGCGCACAGAGAGGTGCGATACTTCTGAAAAAGCACTTTTGGAAAGCCTCTTGTCCAGTCAAGATTCGAGAATCAAAACTAACTGTTATAAATATATTAATAGTTAATAATAGTATAATAATACATATATAACAAAATAATAATAATTATAAAATGGCGATAATATCGAGCCACTCAAAATCACCGCAAGGGAAATTAATTTACCGCGATAGCCCTAACATCGCATTTTATGTAATATATAAAAACACACTTTTCTGGTTTAAGATCTCTGTAGATGATTCCCAGTCCATGTAAATGGTCCAAAGCCAAAGCCAGTTCTGCAAGGTAGAACTTTACATCCTCCTCTGTAAACATAACCTGAAAAAAAGACATAAAAGAGTGGTAGAAGAATTAGCAGAACTTAATCTATTCCAATATTCATGGTTTTTTTTTTTAATTCTTAATCATTTTTAAATGCTTGTTCACAATTTAAATTAGATTCATTATCTACACTACAAGTTTGAGGTCAGTAAGACTATTTGTTGAAAGTTTGTTTGTTTTTAATTTTGCGCCACACCAACTACCACGGCTTTATTCATGGCAAAAAAAAAAAAAAAACAAGTGGAAAAAGTTTGAAAGTAAATATATAAGCAACTAAACTATGTATAAACAACAAATAAAAGCAAAATGTAAAAAAAATGTTTTTAAAGTGTCTTAAAAAATCTACAACTAATCTCATAAAAATAAATGTTTTAAAGTAAAATAAAGAATCCTAGAGTTTATTTCTTAAAATAAATTAATACTTTTATTCAGCAAAGATGCATTAAACTGCTTAAAAGGCACAGTAAAGACTTTTACATTGCTGCAAAATTGTTAAAAAAATACCTTTTTGGTTTCCACAAAAAAAAAAAAGCAGCGCAAGTGTTTTCGATATTGATCAATTTTTTTATATTTCTTAAGGACCAAATCAGAATATTAGATTGATTTCTGAAGGGTCGTTTGACACTGAAGACTGGAGTAATGGCTGCTGACAGAAATAAATTACATTTTAAAATTAAAATAGAAAACAGTCCTTAAAAATTATAATAATATTTCATAATGTTTTTACTGTATTTTTGACCAAATAAATGGTGATTGCAAGAGAATTATTTTAAAAACATTTTTTTAAAAATCATACCAATCCCAAGCGATAGTGTACATGTTGGATTTATCTGTACTAGACATGTAATTCACCTCTTTGGACAGGCGAGTGAAGAGATCTCCTCCTCTGAGGAAGTCCAGAATCAGATAGAGTTTACCCTCTGTCTGAAATGCTGAGGAATCAAAATTAAAGTTGTAAGATCTGTAACAAGGGTACTAATATGTAATTTGGCCATTGTTAAAGTTCCCTGGGCTACGCAACGGAACCATAAAAACAATTTAGTTAACAAACAAGAACTTAATAGTAATCCAGAAAACGAGATACGATGATCTACTGCCAGTTCAATTAGAGTTCAACAGAAATCCACAACCGTGAAGCATAAAAATCTGATGGTGATGGGATGCCAATAACTCACCATAGTGCAGTTTAACAATAAAAGGATGGTTGACCTCAACTAGGATGTCTCTCTCCATCTTTGTACGCACTCGATCTCGTACTGAAACCACACACACACCCAAATATAAACAAACTTTATAAATAACAACTTAATAAACTTTATTTTTTAGTGTTCAATAACAAAGACATAAAACAACATACAAAACACAAACCTTTCAGTGTAGCTTTCTTTAGCACTTTCATAGCATAGAGCTGTCCTGCATCGGGCATAGTTATCTTCTTGACTAGGAACACCTGCACAAACACGCACCATTATTAACAGAAACCAGCAGAAATTGCTTCTAAATGTAAACACAAATCATTTTCAGTTATTTTACTCATATGTGCAGTTCACCTGACCTTGCCAAAAGATCCCTGTCCCAGAACCTTGCAGAGCTCAAACTGTCGTGTGTCCGCCTTCTCCGAACCCTCCTTGACGTGGTGAGTGATACTGATTTCCTTGACTGAGCCCTCCTCCTATGAAATAGACACATTACATATATGAGCATGCTTGCTTCACCCACAAAACATGCAATGCAACACCAAACACACACACACACAGATCACTTATATTGTTCTTAACTGCTAGAAACAAAGTGATGACAGCAGTGTAACTTAAAACAACAACACTAAATCAAATGTCAGGATATACCAACACCACTTCATCACACCAATACGAATTCATGCCCAAAAAATGTACTTAAGGTCAGGCAAACAAACACACACAATATGAGAGGATGTTAAAGAGAAGCCTGGATGGCTGGTGTCTCTGCAGAGGAGCAGCGTGCCAAAGCCTGTGGGAGGAGAAAGAGAATAAACACCACAAACAAGTAGTGAGGGGGTTAAACCAGGCCCATCTGACAAAATGAACAAATAGCTGACTGAATGCCCACAAATGAGCAGAAGAAGAGATCAGGAAGGGGAGAACTGATCTTCAGAGACAGAGGAAGCATGCTATGTCACAATCATCTAACTCTGGACACTAAAATGCTAATTAATGGTAAAATTGGTTAGATAGAGCTGAGAGCACTACACTTCATATCATATCTCTTTTTGCCTTCCCTCCTGCTCTTACTTATTCTTAACATAAACTTGAAATGTAAATGAGGGGGGTAGTGACTTATCTATTCACCCACACATATTTTGAACAATAAATGCCACACACCAGTCTGCCAGCATGAATGAGACTGAATGGTGGATGATATTTGGTAATCTATTGATGGTGGAAAAAGACCACAGACATCAATATCCACCACAGAGGTCAAAAATGACCAAGAAAGCGATGGGACATAAGCGTGTTTGTACATGTGTAAAACAGCACTTGCAACTGACGTGGCATGCAAGTCACTTCGTGTCAGCACAAAGAATAGCACATTGTTTTTCTGCTGTTTTTTTTTCTTTTTTTGCAGCCTTATTTGATTGCAGTAACCATATTCTTTTTTGGGAGACTGCATACTTTATTAATAATCCACACTTCCCTCCTGACCTGATTTCACTAGCAGTTCTAGATGACCGAATAGTTAAAAGCTCATCAAATAACAGACAGTATCATTTGTTTCATAAACAACGATGTTTTATAGAGTCAAATAAGGATGTTTTATTAAGCAAATTCATTAAGCGTATAATGATATGGTAACTGATATGTAGACAATAACAGTTATATAACAGTTAATAACGGTAATACATCATGCATTTTAGCATGGCTGAAACATTGTAATGACCAAACTGCATACAGGACCAGAAATCAGAAATATCCATTTGAAATGTTCTCTTATGCCAAATTTACAGTGGCACAGAAAGCGCTTCTGATGTGGCATTTAGGTATATTTACACAGACTGTTTAATGCTGCTCAAACATAGTGACAAATGCATTTACAACTGTATAAACTTTGACAGAGCGCACATCATTTAGTCTGGCTTTTATGCGTCATTGCATCTTTACACTGAGACTGAGCGGGCAGAGAGCAGCCTTAACTTGGGATCTGTAAAGAGACGCATTCATAAGGGGGAGATTTAAATGTAATGTGTCATTGTAAAGGACCCAGAAATTAATCTTTGTTCTTGTTAGCTTTTAAGTGAATTTTTCTGACATCCCATTTTAAATTAATTTCCTATGTATCTTATAATCATGCCACAACCACAACAAAGGATTTGCATAAAAGAAATTAACTTACATAATGGTGCATAAGTCTATGCAAATGAATCTAAAACTAAATTTATGAATTCTGGATTGAAATTCTAGAAGCTTCAGAGCAGATGAGATGACTGAGGGGGACTGATATGAGAAAGAGGAGTCAGCGTTCAGTAGAGACTTTAACTAAAGTGTGACCAAGCATGATGACTGAGGGACACCTCAAGACAGGAACAGGAAGTGTGCGTGGCGCGGGTGTTTTTACACACACAAGGTCTCAACAATCCTCCTTCCCACATACACACACACATACAATGGGACAGGCCTAAAAATATACAATACCGTTCAAAAGTTTGGGGTCAGTACGTTTTTTTTTAAAGAAATCCATACTTTTATACAGCAAAGAAAAATGTAACTGTTCAAAAGTCTTCACAAATAAATGCTGTTCTTTTCAACTTTCCATCCATCAAAAAATCCTGCAAAAAATCTATCACCGTTTCCACAAAAATGTTAAGCAGCACAACTGTTTAACATTGATAATAAGAAATATTTACTGAGCACTAAATCAGCATATTAGAATGGTTTCTGAAGGTTCATGTGACTTATGTGTGAGCATAAGAGACTTATTTTTTTAAAAACTTTTACAAATCCTACCAACCCCAAACTTTTAAACAGTAGTGTAATGGTTATAAGTCAACACACTGCTTTGGGTCACAATCAGCCCCATCCAATTATATCCGTTTTCAGTTTCTGCTGGGTTAGTGGAAAATGAAGCTCTGCTTGAAGAGAATGCTGAACATCCTCTTCTCCTACTGGCTGCTTGCCATGTCACTCATCCAACAGGAAACCAATAAAACCAGGCTGTCCTCTGAGACAGGAAATGTGATGTTAAAAGACAACTAGCTTACATAGGAAACACATCTTTGAATTGAAAGACAGTGGGGCATTACAGTACATCAAACTGTTCCTCAAGCTGTGAATGAAGAGCTTGTCTGATAAACTGCGAGTAACCAACGTTGAACTGCTTAAATCTGTCAACATAATTAATTGAGTTTAACAGACATGCTGTCTAATATGCAGATTGCAGACACACACAAACAAACTACATACAACTGCACACACTGACAGATTACATGTTCACATAAAACATACACATTTACATAGTGTTGAACTTACTTGAACAGGACCATCATCATCTACCATGGAGTCATCCTACAAAACAGGACAAATATGATGTTATTAACACAAAACAGAGTAAAAAACTTTGTTACATCATGTTACTATTACAAGCAAGGACTAAAATCACACATGTCAATTACAGAAAAACAAAGCATCTTAAGGAACAGAAAAGACATACAGAAAATTGCAAATGCAGTCTATTAAGGGAAGAGGTTTCGTTTAAATGACTGCTGCCAAACTTTTGTTATTGTCATTTGTAAATATTATGGATCCACAATGGATTATGATAATGAGTATATGCTAGAGCTGCATGAATCATTGTAAAAAAAAAAAAAAAAAAGTTATCTTAATTCAAAAACACACACGCGACCATATTCCAAAATTAATGATTTGGCTATGTCTATTAAACCTAATGTGCGTTGGTGCTGCCGCTGACCCAAAAAGTGGTTGTAACTTGACACTTTAAATAAAGATTGTATCAACAACAGTAGGTGGCGACATACCAGTAGGTGGCGACACGTGAATTTTTATTTTTTTATTTGTCCTTCAAGAGATTAATTTAAGTATTCATCCAGTATTTAAACAAGTGAAGTCTTTCGCCCTGTCCCAAACGAGCCTAAACACACAAAAGACAGGGATCTTTTGGCAAAGTCAGGTGAACTGCACATATGAGTAAAATACCTGAAAATGATTTGTGTTTACATTTAGAAGCACCCTTCTGAAAACTAAAATGACAAAAGGGACACCCTACATTCTCGTGGACTTCACAAGCATACAGCACCCACAAGACCGTAATATGAAGTGTGCCATTTGGGACAGGGCCTTCATAACTGAGTCATTGAATCACTCATCTAAACAGATTTAATAATAATAATAACAACAACAACAACAATTAAAAAAATTTAACTGCAGCAATTAACATTTTTTTCAGAACCTGTAGTAAATTACATGTTATTTTATTTAGTTGTCTATTCTACATTGCAGGAGAATGGTGATCTCTATTTAAAGAAATATCAAATCACCAGACCATGTGTTGATATAAGAGTAAAATGGCAGTGTGGATGTTGTTTAAATAAAGTCACAGACTAAGTGATTATTTATAGGTCCACACACAAACAGGGCACTAAAAACAAGCGCCGTAGGAAAGCTATTTTCAGACCACGGGATTAGCCTGGATCAAAGGAAAGTTAACAGGGAAAGAGTACCACCAGAGGATAAAGGGCTAACAGAGTAAGAGAGACAATTCTTGTTACTATTTATTAACTCAGACGACATTTATCATAAAATAAACAGCACTTAAATCTGTCCCCTTAAGCTGTGCCATTCTCAAATTTATATAATCATAATAATGTACTCTCAAAATAGTTTTAATAGTACTTTTAGTTAGTACTCCATACTCCTTTTAATATTTAAAGGGGTCATGAACTAGCTTTTTAAAAAATGTTATACTGTTGTCTGAGGTCAACTTATGACGTTCGCTTGGTTTTTACATTCAAAAACACCAAAATAAATAAGTAATAGTCTATTTTCTACCCTAGTTTTGAGCCTAGCTCAAAAACGCTCGGTTTTTATGGGCGTCTCGCATTGAAGACTTGGAAGTAAACGCCCACTGCTGTGAGTGGATAACAGTTTTGCATATTATAAGGAGTTTCAACTCACTCGTCAGTAACGATTAGACTGATACACATGTACACATAATTATTAGATATCAAACGATCTGTAACAATGCAATACTAGCCTATCAGATTATTATTATTTTTTAAATAAAAATTTTACTCACATAAGTGTGTTGCACCATTCCTGTCGGATCCAATATAGAAGGCACAGCACCGTTTTCTAATCTTAATCGGTCTGCAAATCCAGTCTCGACTCGACCTGTGTCTTGTTTCCAAAACAATCCTCAGTGAAATGAAGCGAACAAACGGACAATGTTTTACCCACATCAGCTGGAACGTCATTAAAAATAAAGTTTAACCAAGCATTCCTATTGGAATCCAGAGGAAGCTTATGCAGCGACTGTCTTCTTCCACAACCAGGCACTGCACAATATTTTGTAAATGTCATGTTTATTGCTCGGTAGCTCGATCCGGTTTGTCATCACGAGGTAGGCCCATGTTATTTGGTTATGCGTGTAATTCCCACCTTGCAGGCTCCAAAAAATGCATATATGAATATAGCAGGCTTCCGCACAAGCAGGGGGAATGAACCGTAAATAATTTATTATAACCGCTATAAGCTCCCACGTCTGCTTCTGTGCTGTGACACCCGGCCTGATTTTCCCTTAAGGATGGCCTTCTGTTCATCCACTAACTGGGCTCACAGTAAACACTGTTCCTCTGTCCAGTTGAGCTTTCTTGTCCTTCTTGTTTTTTTATTCCATGTTAGCTACATTAAAACCAACATTCAAACCACCACTTAAATAGACAGTGGAACAATTTTTATCATTCTAATCCAATCAAATACCTTATAGGAAATTAACAGTATGGTAAAAAAAAAAAGAAAGGATTTATATACACAAATATAATGTGTGTGTGTATGAGAATGGTCAAATAGGAAAAATTACGCATGTAATTTCAAAGTGAAGGCTTAGAATAGACCCTATACTTAAAATCACTCTTTTTTTCCTTCTTGGTCAACCAACCAATCATAGTCTTCAAAAGATTGTGACATACATAGCAACGGGGTCAGCCCCGCCTCCTCACTAAGATAAAAGTTTTTGTCTTTTCCTTACTCAGAGTTGCTCTCAGATCGGTCCCGAATTGCTCTTAAGCTAAGACTCCTACGTAAAAGTTTTTAAGCTAAATTCATAGTTTTCTAAAAGGATTCTTAGATTCTTTAGGAATACGGGCCCTGGCTGTTATTTTACTGATGTTAAAGCATTAGTATAATTAAGTATGCAAATGTAATTTTATATTGAAGTCCTTTATATTGAAGCTGAGAGGGAAACAGTTCCCTCACATGAACGTAAAGATTCAGAACAGCATGTTTTTTAGCAACATCTGAACATCTGTATATAAGCACATCTGAAACAAAGCAAAAAGCATTGCACAGCGCATTCCCCCAAGGCACTATAATATTGTATATTTTAAGCACAATTAGCTTATATCTATAGCAAATGCAGTCATTTCACATACAGTACATTTTGTGCAAATACACAATGGCATATTGTGGAGCACTGGCTATAAAATACTGTGTCCTACAAATAACCAAAGAATACTTACACATGCAGCCCCCCAAAAAATGAATTGTAAGGATTTTACGATATCACTTTTTTGCATTTAAGATTAAACATTTTTTATGAAATAAAGACATTATTGCTAAATATAAATGCTGAATCTATTTATTTTAAATATTAGTCTTAAATCTCACTCTAAAAATTTAGTCTAAAAAAATCTAGAATTACTGTAAATATTTATGCAAATTGGACTGGGTGGAGTTAAAGCCGAACCAAACTGATGAAATGGGCAAGTGGCGGAATAATTGAGCTCTTAAAAGAGCTGACAGCAAGTCAAAACAATAGGACAAGAGCAAAAAAAAAAAAGAAGTTTTATTTGAATAAGCTAATATTAATAAAATAATCAGACCAGCATGACTAACGATAAACTTTCATCAGAATCTGTTTGAAGTCCAAAAGAGATCACATGACCCCAGAGAAAGTGTTACATTTTTCAGAAGGGCCTTTTTTCATCTTAATAGAAGTGGCAGAATTAAGCCACTTCTACCAACACACCATGATCATGTCATTCTCCTCTCTCGTCTTCCACCTCCTCACACCACTTTTCTCACTGCGGAAGACTGACACTTTTTACACTGAAAAGGTGCTAGCCATCAGCGGCCTCACCATCCTTTCACAAACAGTTCCCACCCACCCCACTCTCCCCTCTCTGAGGCTGGAGTTTCCAACTGATCTACCACCTGCCCTCTGAACTCCATCCACTGCCATCAACTACTGGCCATCCCTCCACCCTTTTCCTTTCTCGAACATTCACGGCCTCATCTGCACTCAAACAAATAATTTTCCTCGAGTTCCTCAGGGTCCGGTCACCTCTTCTCGTTGTGCAGCGTTTTTTGCCACACTTTTTCCTTCCCACAGACTTCCCACTGAGGTGCCTTGATACAGCACTCTGTGAACAGCCTATTTGTTCAGAAATTTCTTTCTGTGTCTTACCCTCTTGCTTGAGGGTGTCAATGATGGCCTTCTGGACAGCAGTCAGGTCGGCAGTCTTACCCATGATTGCGGTTTTGAGTAATGAAACAGGCTGGGAGTTTTTAAAAGCCTCAGGAATCTTTTGCAGGTGTTTAGAGTTAATTAGTTGATTCAGATGATTAGGTTAATAGCTCGTTTAGAGAACCTTTTCATGATATGCTAATTTTTTGAGATAGGAATTTTGGGTTTTCATGAGCTGAATGCCAAAATCATCAGTATTAAAACAATAAAAGACCTGAAATATTTCAGTTGGTGCGCAACGAATCTAAAATATATGAAAGTTTAATTTTTATCATTACATTATGGAAAATAATGAACTTTATCACAATATGCTAATTTTTTTTAGAAGGACCTGTAGTTAGTTTACAATGAACTGGCAAATATCTTGCCAAAGTTTATTGTATGATCACAATGCCAAAAAAGATGTAAGATAGTCTCTGGTTGTGAATCACAAAAACTACAATTTGTATCTATACTTAATTTAAATTTTGATACCATGAAAGTTTTAACAGGATAATATCGATGAATAAGCTTAAAAGAAATCTCTTTAACCTTATTTACCAATAGGTACTTGTTAGGGAGAGTCCAAACCTTCTTCCATGAAATATTTTCCACAAACGTGGAAAATGATGTGGAAACAATCATTGGGAAAGAGAAAACGAATATCTCTATTATTTTTTAATGTAGATTTAAAACATATCCTGCCTAGTGCCTACAGACGTGTCAGCCGGGTCTGGGAGAGGCATTTCAGAACTTGTCAAAAAACTATTATGGCCCTTAAATAGCATAATGACACCATTAGGGATAGCACCAAATACAGTGGCAAACTGTTTTGGAGTAACAGCAATATTATAATGAGAGAGAAATTCTTCATAAGTAAATAAGTAACCATCCTGATTAAATAGTTGGCTAACCTTGATTGATCCCAATCACCGCGAGAGCTTTCCAATATGCGGCCCACTGAGTGACGTCTGTACTTCCAGGTCAGAGAGCACCTGTCCATCAAAAGCTCACTATCCAATCAGAATAGATCACTGTTAAGCCCACCCCCACGAGAGGTTTGTCTCAAAACAGCAAACAAAAAACTGCGAAGCGTAAGCGAAATCTGTGGCAATGCATTCAGAATCCACGATATGCGAAAACGAATTTTTGAAAAACATTAACAAAGAATGAAGCATATTTGTTTGTGAAATTTGTGCGACTGAGTTAATTTTTTTCATTTTCATTGTGTTTTTCTTCTTTTGTAATGGCATATTTTTGATAGTTTCTGAAAAAGTTACCTTCAGTTTTATAAAGTTACGTTCAGTTTTATAAAGTTACGTTCAATGTTTTAGAAACAAATGTAATTCCATATAACTCCCATAGACAGTATAAGAAGTGGACAGAGCCATCTCATTGGAACTCAGTTGAGACAGTTGAAGCCCATTTTTAGCGATTTTTGAGCACTTCCGTTCCTGACGCGCAGACTCAAACCGACTCAAAATAAGCTTGATGACTTGAGCAACCTGTCTGACAGACGTACATCTTCTAGTAGCTGTGCGTGAAAATTGCCAACGTTAATCACTTCATATGTATTCACTTGCCACATACCGAATTATTTCCAATTCCCCAAAAACGTTGTTGAAATATTTTTGTCCCGTTGCTTTTATGGACTCATTATCTATGGGCTTCTCCCTTGACGGAACGTCCCCCCGATTGCCAGCGAGCTTCTCCTCCTGTCTATACGGTAATGTCTCTATTGTGCGACAAAGTCACGTGGTTATGATGCAATAGTTAGCCTGTTTTTAACAAAAACGGCTTCTACGGGGCCATAACGTAAGATACAAAGTAATGGAGCCTTTTATACATTTTCGTGTTTATTTAGAAATAAATAATGGACAAATTAAGTCTTTGGACGCCTCAGATGTAAAGTTATTCGCTGTCAAAGTGACGCCAAAATGAATGGGAGTCAATGGAATGCTAACAGCAGGTGAAGTTCTGCTACAATGGCGGCTCCCGCGTGGCTTCAACTTCCGGCTGATGGATTACCCCCTTGATAACTCCTGTTGTGAATGCGCTCTTCCTGGAGCGACACGCTGTATGGCAACTAAACCCAAATAATTTACAACGCTTTATCACAATATCGTTCTCTTTATAATGTCATGTAATATGACAGTCCCAAATATAGTTATTAGGGCTGGGAGAAAATCGATTTTTTTATTACAGAATCCATATTAATTCAAATTAAATTGCTTTATTTTTGTCCTTGCTTGTAGATGAGGTTGACAGACGTCAACCTCATCGTAATATTAACGTAATATTCCTTTCAAGTGGACGCGTGGAAGAGACGTGAGACTGAATGCACTGAATATCCCTAGCGATACTCCTATGCTGAGAGAGAGATAAGACAATAGAGCTGCACGATTCATCTTTAAAAAACTGATCTCGATTCAAACACCCACGCGATATTTCAATTCTGTCTATTAAACCTTTGACGAAATCATATCACAACATTCAAATCTGTGTTGGCACTTTCACTGACCCAGAGAGAGTAGTCATAAAACAGCTTCACAAACAGTCTTTTCAACCTCATAGTATCATTATTTATGTGATACAATAGTTCAAATTATCATAGAAGTACTGGGATAAAAGTTTAAAGTTCAAATGTAAACTGATGTCTATGATAGCGATCAAAATAGAGTAAATCAGCTTTTATCGATTTATCGATTGAGTGACTGTTAAAAAATGTATTTGTTATTGAGTCATTTATTAAAGATAATGTAGTACTGTATGATGCTTCTGAAATAAGTCAGAAAGATGTGATGAATTGTTTTTGTAAATATGACTCATCTTATACATCATGTACAGTCTGTATAAGTGTATGATTTAGGCTAACTTTTCCCCATGGTCTAGTGTTAAAAATTGCAATACATTGCAATATCGAATCGCAATTCTTAAGGCGAGACACTACAGGTGAATAGGGTAAAGATTTTAACCTACAGATATCACCATGAAACTTTACCAGTTGATTACTCGCATGAATAGGAGAAAAAAATCAGGCTATATCTAATTAAATATGCGCTCATTTGCATATATTTTGAAGTGACGAATCTGACCATTGAAAAAAACAAGGTTCAAAATTATTTTTGTTGATATATTCAATGAAAAGACATTACCAGAGGGGATTATGAATATCTCTTTTGTTACCCTGTAAATCAGAAAATACTGCCAATAGCCTTAAAAAATTGATTTCCGCCCTATTTTTAGTAGAGCCCGACCTATATGGATTTTTGGGGGCCGATGCCGATACAGATAAAAAAAAAGCCTGATACCGATATATCGGCCGATATTATTTGTGTACAGTAGCAATATTATTTATGTGTATTATAGTACGGTACCAGTCAAAAGTTTGGACACACTTTCCTATTGGTGTGTAGGCTACAAACTTTTGATGGGTACTGTATATAGAATACACAGTATTTAAACAGAATAAATATATAAATGTTTCGCAATGATCACTCAAATGTGGTGATCAAACACTTGTGTGACAGATATGTAATGGAGGCAGGGGGAATGATAGAATGAGAATGATACATTTGAGCTGTAACCAAACTAGTTTGCATTGCATGTTATATTAGATTATATTCTAAATACTGTTGCATAATCTTCACTAACGACTTTGTCTTTTAATTTAGTCACGTTATATAAAACAACTTCAATAAATATATCAAAAGTGTCACTAACAAAACCTTATTATCTTCTATTTTTATTCTTAATTCCTCTAATCTCTACCAGTGGAGGAACAACTCAGATCTTTTTACTAAAGTAAAATTAATAATATCATAACGAAATGTACAGTACTTTTATACTATTTTAAATACTTAAGCAAAATGTACCGTGAAACTATACTCTTAATGCAAAATGGCCCTATATAAAGTGTTATAATTATATAAATGATTGAAATATTGCTTGATGTTGTAGCGTAGCGTTATAGGCAGAATGAGCTTTAACACTGTCTACACCGGACGCGGCCGTTATTGCTCACGTCGCAACAGTTGTTTACCATAGACGCGAGAAAGCGCCCGTTACAAAGCAGAACGAGGCATCAGTTTACTGTCAATGTTTCAACAATCAATTGCCTGGATTTAATAAATAAGAAATAAATATAGCAGACAATATAATCAGGACTTCTCAGCTGTAGGCCTATGCTTGCAATAGTCACAAGCTTACACAATACGTGACAGAGGCTGGTAGCAGAGAAATCAATTCTGTGAATTACACGGCGCAAATCAAAAGTAATAGGCTACTACCCACCGGATGAAGAAGCGTTGGCTCTCAACAGAACATAAAATATTCATTTTATTTTTCGAGTTCGCATTTATGAGGAAAAAACAATGTTATGGACATGACCGCTCTGAAAGTGAAAGTGAAAGTGACACGTGATGGGCACTAAAGCGGCACTAAAGTGCTTTAAAACTTTCACAGAGACCTCGAACAGAAAGCACAAAGCCTTTCATTAAAGTAAATTTCGTTTTGTATTAATTGTATCTTAATTTTAATCAATGTTTCATCAACCAATTGCCTGGATTTAATAAATAAGAAGTAAATATAGTGGACAATAGATAATCTCGACACGGAGGCGCCGGCGAGTGAACTGCAACTCGTCTCATAGATAAACCGAAACTCAGCGTATAGACCTGAGAAATATCTATATTGAAATGTCTACGTTTAAACAGAACAATTCAAAACAACAGACTGGTCTCTGCTTATATAATCCGTATGAAATGTGCATTTCTCTCTGGCGCGTTCAAAGATCGCTATAGTCTGCATCGTCAACTTAATCTTTGCAGCCCACAATGACTGAAAACACTTGTTATTCATAAACAATTAAAATGTCTCCTTGCTATATTTGATGTATTCATATAATTGCTTTTGCCAGTTCTTTGTGACAGCTTTTAGGTGCTTTATTGGCAGCGCCACCCTTAAGGCCTGTTCACACCGTGACGAATTTCGCGCACGATATTCGCCGACGTTTAACGCCTCGTGATTAAACAAAGGGCGCCAATGCGAGTGTGCACACCGACGCGAAAAACGGCACGCGTAAAAGCGTCATTTTTTTAAAAAACGCCTCGGGTTAGTTTTTTTGGTTTGACGTGCCGCGTCAAAAACTATCCGACCAATGAGATTGGCGCTTTTGCTCACTTGTCTGGAGCTTCTGAAGTTACAGTAAAACACAACTTGGGGGCGCTCAAACACAAAACGGCCTTGCCGAGCACACATACGTAACGGCGAAGAAGATATACGCCAAGAAGAGTCTACACACTGCCGGGAAAAAGACGAGGAAGATGCAAGCCAAGATAAATGTAGAGCTGCTGGTCTCGTTGGTGTCGGAACATAAGGAACTGTATGACAAACGCGACAGTGACTACAAAAATATTGATAAAAGAGAACTGTTATAGAGTGGTATTGCAGAGCAAATGGGCCTTGATGGTGAGTTTCATTTCACTTAATTGTCTTTCATGTACATAGGCTTTCATGTCTTTCATGTACATAAGCGCCATCTAATGTCAGGGAATGAATTTGCGTGTCCACTCGGCTCATCGTCAGCGAAAATCGCTTGGGTGTGAACACAAAAAACGCGTTAAAAAACGCTGGCGAATAACGCGCGCCGATATTCGTCCCGGTGTGTACGGGCCTTTAGGCCTACATGAAGGCTCGCCGATATATCGGTCGGGATCTAATTTTTAGGCATAAAATGTCATATAAATCAGGCCAAAAATGATATATCAACAAATCCCTCTGGACAAACCTTCACAATATAGTTAGGAATATGACTGTAAAGTTTGGTGTATGTAGGTGCTACAGAAGTGGAAAATTGTCACTTGGAGTGTGAAAAAAAATCATTTGAGAAAATGGCCTTTAAAGATTTTTATGGCAAAATTCCACTAATTTCTATTGAAAGCCATGAATTACACTGTTTAACATCCAAAACTCATTATTGCTTCATCCATCACTGATCATAACATCCAAAAGAACACATCAACAGTCCATCACACAGGTGAATATGTATCTGCCTGAGGGACTCACAACCACTTTAGGATCCCACAATTACAGATTTGTTTAGTATTATATAATACAAAAACTGAAATGTGTTGTGTAATGTAATTGTTTTGTATATATAGTGTGTAAAGTATAGTATATATGTGATGTATATAATGTCAGAGCGCGTCACATGACGATTCTGAACGAATCACATTGTCAGAAATTGGCATCAGCCAATGAGATTGCGCATTTCGAGTTAATTCGCCCATTTTACTTTCATGATTGGTTGCTGATAAACAGGAAATGATCATATTTGTATCTGACAGCATTGCAAATGAGACAGAGAGCTTTCTAAATGTACGTTCACACCGCCGACAAAGCTACCGGAAGTCATTAATTTTCAATGGAAGCTGGCTTCTCTCAGCTGCAAGGAGCGAGTTTTGAGCGCCAATCAGAAAGTTGAAAGTAGCTCAACTTTATGGTAATGAGCTATGACGCGGTTCAGCGGCAAGCAGCAGCAAAACGCCAGCAACCAATCGGAATATAGACGTCCTTCGCGCTGGCTGATTCCGGAGAAACATACGATGCAAACTTTCGTTCCTACCAAAACATTAGTTCAGAGAAAATGGTGGAGAAGCTAATCATCACCGTTGCTGGGTTTCCAATCATTTATGATATGACGTTGTTTGCATATAGATAACGGTCCTGGAGGGTGGCATGAACTCAAAATCTCAGAGACAGACATCTTCTCCGCAAATACAATACAGCAGCAGCTGCAGCACCAAACACAACAACTTCGCGATGATCCATAATGATCCAGTGATACACATATGAGGATGAGTGCAACTTTTATTGGAAATATTTATGAACGCTTGTTTTAAGCGGGAATGCAATTCATTTGCTCACGATAACACCGATGTGACCAACTGCACTAGATGCAAATAATAATGATAATTATTATTCTTTTTTTTCCCCGATCAAATGTGACCAAAACGGTTATGAAAATGCTGTCATTATAAAAGGTTTGTAGTTTCAATGTATTGCTTGTTTTCTCTGTTTACATTTCATGTTGTGACACTTCTCTTCTCTCGAACATAGAATGCTGCTACGCCAGAACGGCCAAAGAGTCAACAAGCGTCAACAAGCCTCCCCGTACTTTTTGACAAGCGTCCTTGACAGGGCGGCCAGAGATTCTTTGCCGCTCAAGTCGGCGGTGGTGTGTAAGTACAGTAACGGTATATGTGATGACAGGGTGCAGACAGTGATCGCGGGTCAGCGTGATGATTTAGCATTTCAGCGTGAACGCCAACTTTTGATGAATTTAGGTGAAATCTACACACGCAAACAGACAAAGTGTAGTAAAATAAAGACCTAAATGTGTATTTTGGACTTTTTTTTAGCACAAGTCTGAAAGAAGACATGTTATTGAAGACAAATAGCCCAAAATCTCAAAACTGACCAGTGAAAAAAAAACTAAAAACTATGTTTTTCGCAAAACATATCGTATCGGCACCCAAGTATTGTGATAGTATCGAATCGGGAGATAGGTGCATCTCCCAGTCCTAATAGTTATTATTAGTTGTGCACGTTGTGCATTGCTGTTTGAGCTGCGCGTGCTGAAGTTGATCACCGGCACGCTTTATTCCGCGTTACTTCTTAACCAAATGCATCCTATATGAGATACATCAGATTTATATGCCTAATGCCTACACAAAATAAACTTAATATTACAACTTACATTTTGCACAAAACAAAAGGCTGTGAATGCACATGCAAACTTAAGTCATGAAGGTGTAACCAGCCTTGTAACGTAAAATGGTCCCAAACATAACTCCGGCGCACTCACTTCATTTTTCCTTGTGTCTGCTATGCGTGTTTCGCGGTTGAGCAGCACGCATGGGCTGCACATGAACTTGAATCGAAGTTTTAATGATTTAATTGTTATCGACCATTGATTAATCGTTAGCATCCCTAATTGACATACTTGAATGCTGCTGTTAAATGCTCTGGCAAGGAGATAAACATGGTGGACAGCTCACTCAGGGCGGGGTCTATGCTAATAGGGCAGTGTCCGTCAGCAGTCATGGGAGGGGCCTAAGCAATGTGATATCACATTGCACAGAAACTGCAGATGGCTTGTTCTGAGACACTGCTTATGATTAATGGGGTTTAAAAAAAGAGGAGAGGGTGGATTTTTACCATTATAGGCTGGCTGTGTACACACACTGCCGACACACATTTATGTTCAAAGCTTCAAACACCATGTAAAAGAGAATTTTGCATAATAGGTCCCCTTTAAAGAAATGACCCCAGGTCAACAATACAAAAATGCCATTATGAGGTTGTTGTTTTATAATCCAAGTAACACACTGACTATATCTCATAAGCTAATGGGCCATCTACCTACCGAGACAGCATTTGGGGTATCAAAAACTTGTATTTTTGCACATTTATAGCATGTTGACATTGTTATTGGCTGTGACACCGAGAAATGCTGTCTAGGTATGTAGGCAGCTCACTGGGTTATGAAAAGTTAGTTCCCCACCCTGAGTTTATTGCCCAATGCATACTCAAGTCAAACTTCAACCACTTACAAAAAGGCTAACAAGTGTCCATTTTAAGTAAGAATGAAGCAAGTAAACTTAACGTTAGATCGAACAAACAGACAGACACACAAACACTCATTTTCTGCTTGTCTGGTCAAGTCTTGTTTCGACGGCTCACACATTCTCTAGAGCTTTACCAAGTAGGCTAACTAGGCACTTTGGTCCAATGAAATTTCTACGTTAAGAGTTAAAGGACACACGTCATTTCGATTGTAACATTATTTTGTTGCATTTTAATGTCGCGTATCTATTAAGCGCCCACTTTTCTGCATTCAGTTGAGTGTTTGAAAAGTGGCGACATTCTGAAACGCAAACTTTTTTTTTTAATTCAGTCTTTACCAAACTGTACACTACTTGTCCAAATATGCACTTCAAGCCTGAACACTGACATTCCTCTGTGACACGAAGCATCGGATTAAACGTGATTTCATACAATAGCACTCCTCAATGCCGTAAACGTAAAAATAACTTACCTCATTCTCCATATGCCCCACGGGCAGTTTCTGCCAGGGGTCTGCAAACTGCGCCAGTGGCATCTTTAAGTCCCGATCTTTAACTTACGATCACCCCGTGAAGTGATTTGACACTGTCAGTCAGTGTAAAGTTGCACAAAAGAGTCCCACAAAAAGAAACACAAAAATGTTCTGGCACGAAAATAAAAGACGAATTCCGTTCAAATGCCTCCAAGACAGTTTGTTTTACTTCTAAAGTGTCCGGTTCCTCTTCACAAACATTCGAAATATGTTTTAACAGCAGAGTAATACACTTCCGTTATCGCTCAACATGGCGTCGTCGCCCCGTTCACCTGTCTGTCAGAACGAGGCTGGAGGAGGAGGATACGTCATCGTGCGTCATAGAGCGAGGGACACCGTGGCCACCCGCTGGTACCGACCTGCACATTGGTACTCAGGTAAAGTTTAATTGAGTCGAGGAATGAATGCTTAGTAATATTTTGATTTGAGATATTAAATGCATTTATCATATGCCCGGTCAGGGCCTTTTCTGCTTTTTTGAACAACGCAGTGTGAATCATATTGGAGCATCCTTGGTTGTGATATATTTTTGATGATCATGTAGAACATTCATCCTTTAAATCCTTTGATTATTAAATCTTTCGAAATCTCTTTACCCTACGTAGAATCCACATGTTTTCATTTATTCAGTCCCTCATAAACAAAACACACGTGACAATAAATCAAGTGCACAATCAAAAGCACTGCAGAGGGAAGAGAATCACAACACCACAGCTGCTAAAACACTCATCCAGCAGTACCAGAGGGCTTAGAATAAAGCTGATTTGAGGATTGTGTTTTATTTTCACTCTCTCTCTCGCTCTACTTTTTTTTTTTTCATGAGACCCAGTTTATTTGTGACCCATTTCTCCAATAGTTATTTTTTTGTATTTTTAGACGATCATGCATAGCACGGGATAAAATGCAAAATAAACTTCATCCTATAAATTAAAGTGCTCACCTCGTGTTCACATGTAACATTAAATGTAAATATTTAATAACTTTGTCATGGTCCCTTTGAGTACTAATGGCAAGTGAGGTCGCGACACACATGTGCGTGTGTGTGTGTTTGTATACTCATACTCGAGATGGGGAAAAATTCACTTCAAAGCCTAAACTGAACTAAACATAGAGTTTGTAAACTGATATGATGGAATTTATAAATAGAATTTATAAGAGGAATTTCAGATGAAATTTGTAGTGTAAATCAATGGGATTTTTAAAACAGTACTGCAGACTACTTTAGTTGTTACTCTATATATTCCATTAATGTGCCAAAAGTCTAAGTTTATTACCAAAAGTTTTAAGTTTTAATTGTGGGAGACAAAACAATACACTGCAATACAATAATGATTGAGAGACAAATAAACCTTTCTTAAAAAAAGATGTATACAATTTTGTACATACATTTTTTGCAAAATTTCCCTAAAAATATATTTTTAGACAATCAGGTAAATGTTCATCTTGAAATATTACTAAGAATATAAAGTTATTTTTATGTTAACTTAAATGTAAAAATCAATAAAGATTTTATGGTAAAAAGACAGTTCGTCACAACCCTAAAGGTGGACATTTTTTTAATTATACTAAAAGGCCTTTTACTTCCTAAAAATATATAAACCATCAATCAGAAAGCATGTAGTTTTGTGCAATGTTTGACCATTTGGATAATTTAGAAATTAATGTATCAAATATGATACAGTGGGCTTTGTAGGGTTAAGGCCTGTATCCACAACTGTCTCTGTGGTAGAACAACATAAAGACATCCAATCACACAAAAAATGGTATTTGAAATATTTATTTGTAGTTTCATGGTATGAAAACCACATTGGATACATTGCCTGATGTTTTTGACCCCTCATCCTGGTCAACACGTCATAATTGTTTAACCTGTGTCCCTAATGCCCCCTTCAATATCTCAACATCATCCTATCATCTATTGAAACAATTATTATTTCCCCAATTCTGAGTGGTTTTAAATTAGCATTCTATTAATTCAACCATTAATAAACTGGAATCGCCAAATTTGAAGTTATACCCACTGTAACGCTGTTTGTAACAAAAGCAATTTTTTTATAATAAATATGAGTTAAAGCAAATGTAAGAACTTATAAACCTTTTCCCATTATACTTTTTTTTTATTTAAACACTTTAAAGCCTATAAATGGAAGTGTTTAGATAATGACAGAAAAGAAAAAAATCCCATTTTACACCCCATAAATATTACAAACATTTTTGTAGTATGGCCTTCTAAAATATTTACATTTTATCAATGTTAATACATTTTCCCTTAAAATATTTTGTCAAGTTAGGACTGCAAGACCTCGGCCAAAACATGTTCTGCTGTTACATAAAGTGTACGTGTGTGTGTGTGTGTGTGTATGAGCGCATGTCTGTAATGACTGCACAAATCAACGATGGGACGTGTTTCTGATACATGGACACTAGGTAAATGCTCTGTCATTGCGTGGGCACTGGGTATAGGCAATAGTTGCACTGGAGACATTTGGAAAGTACCAATAATTACA
This sequence comes from Gila orcuttii, assembly GCA_026230005.1. NCBI lineage: Eukaryota > Metazoa > Chordata > Actinopteri > Cypriniformes > Leuciscidae > Gila > Gila orcuttii. The sequence continues at coordinate 17,421,027 of JAPDVR010000004.1, forward strand.
AGCCAAATACCACCATATTTATTCACACATTACATGCTATTTCTGAGATGCTATGTGAGATGAAAAAACATAGCATTTTTTGTTTAGTACTGAAACCTTTTAAAATTTATAGTGAAGGTCAGTATTGTAACTGATGGAGACAACAAGAAAACAAGGTAATGATAAAATGTAAAATGAGGCAACTTGTCTCAATGTGGCTGAGAGATTTGGCTGAGTTTCCCAACAACTGTCTATGAAACCTATAGCCATATTGGAGGTGACAATTTTTGTGTGCGCTTCAAGAGAGGGTCAACTGGTAGGAAGTGGAGGGGACTTGGGATCATAAGGAAGGCGATTTAGCTGACGGACTTGAGTTTGGTCCAGGGGTTGGTGCCACGCACTTCCAAAGGTGGGTTATTGTAGAAGATGTGGTTGCAAAGATCGTCCAGTGGAGGCTCAGGGTCTGTGGTGGAAAACTGAGCGCCATCCTCAATCTCCTTCCTTACTTCAACATCAATCTCCTGCGAAAGGTGTCAGTGTTTAGTGAAACTGCAGAAATGTCCATGCTTCACATTTTCACATTCTTAAGTATAACTGAGTAATCTCGATCTTATTTCGCCAATGAGACTGAATCAGAAAATTCAAACTCAAGTGCAACAGTGACTATTTCAATGATTGTATCCTACTTCAGTGTGTCTCTGGTAAGCTTGAGCAGTCTCACCTTAAGCTCCTCCACACTGGCCATGTTGTTGCTCAGCATGCGATCCTTCAGCAGTGAGATGGGGTCGCTCTTACTACGCACCTCCTGGATCTCCTCACGTGTTCGGTAACTACGGAGATGGAGGGCAAAGGTTGGCACATATGAGCACTAATAGAAAAAAAGCATTAAATACTGTTTACGTTCATCCCTAATTCCCATCATGTTTCACACAAAACAAAACTCTCGAGCAGATGCGAATGGCTAGTATTGCAGTGTCGCTTAATAAGGTTGTGTTTACACAGTGTTGCGTGACAACCACATTCTATAACTGAACTGACACCTGCACATTTTCAGGACTCACAACCGCAATCTTGACAAACCCGCGCTGAATGAACAGAACAGCATTAGACAACTAGTTGTCTGCCACATCAAATAATGTGAGAGCCACACTGAACTGTATAATCATGACAGATTTATTTTACTCATGGAGACGGAGAAATTATGTGCGATTATCTGCAGATGGGTGCGAGCTGCGCGGCTCAAAAGTAACTCTCTGCACTCGGTTACCGAGCATTTAAAGTCCTTGTTGTTGTTTAAAATATCTGATGCCTATCTGATAATTGGACTAGTTTATTTAATAACACGCTGTCAATTGCGATAAAACTTCCCGGTGTTATGGACATTTTTGATACTGTCGCTGAATGCAGTTTTGACTTCAGCTGTTCGTTCATACAGATATGTATTCAAGCAGATACAGATACTACGAAACATTTCATGACTCACACCTTGCTGTCAAACCCAAACAGTGACTATGAATGCAGCCATCATGGACATTATTATTACCGATAGATGCCTTTTGATTCTTGGAACTTTAATTTTATTTGTTGGTATTTTTATTTAATTATATTTTATGAGAAAATGTTTGAATAAAATGTTGAAAGATTTATTGGTAGGTTAACTGAAGGATTAATCGACTGATCAGAAAATAATTAGATTAACCTTAAAACAATGCAATGTTCTGAGAACATGAACGTGAACAAATGTGAACGACGCTCGGGACAAGTTGACGGGCCAGTGCTGCACCGTCACAAAAGTTTAAGGCTTGTCCATTTAAATATTCAAGCGCAAGACACAAAAAAAACCCCAAATAATTGAGTATAACCGAATACTAAATTAAGCTCTGTTTCACATCTTCTTGCGCATGAATGGACAAATTCATACAAAATTATGCCAAAAAAATGATCGTCTCGGCGAGTATCCTAGTAAACATAGTCGGTTATGTTTTAAGTGAACGTAAACAGTTGAGAATGAAAACGCATTTGTGTAAAGTATAAGTATACTGGATTCGTGCTTTCATTTTTGTACCTGAAAACTACTGTTAGACCTACCTGAAAAACCTGAAAAGTTTATTTTATTTGTGTCTTTGTTCTATTGTATTTATTTGTGCTATTACTTATTTTAATTTTGACTGTTTACTTGTCTTATGTTTTAAATGTATATTAGTTGAGCTAGTAGGCATCAAAATTGGAATAGAGAATTGTGAATTTCCACTGGTATCTGAAAGTTTAGTGTCATAACGGTGTGTTGCAAAAACAGTTTCACGGCTGTGTGTGCTTATTGGTGCTCAGAGCAATAATATTGACCTTTGGTTGAGATGATAGAAGATATTACCTGACTCCTGGGTCACTCATACTGTGTCCATGGTAACGATAGGTCTGCAGCTCCATCAGAATTGGACCCTATAATTATAAATTTCAGGCATTTTAATTTTTGCTACATAACTGCTAATATCCCATAAGAATGTTTATGTTTTCTGGTCCTGAAACAAACGTTTCATAACCAGTGGATCATTTATCATAAAGTTGCCACTGTGGAATTATCCATATAATTATTGTGCTTAAAACAAATCATCAAAAATCATACTTCCTAACAGAGCTAATAATCTTTTTTCCCCATCCCTACAATTGCACATCACTCTAACCAGAGCTTACCTTTCCTGATCTGCAGTGTTCAGCAGCAAATTTGGTGGCCTCCCTCACACAAAGGACATCCATGCCATCCACCTACAAAGCCAGAGAACAGGTAAGGAGATATTCTGACATGGAGAGTCATTTCAGTACACTATGTGTGTCATGACAAGTAAAAGCATGACGGTGTCCTTCCTGCATCGTACCCTCAGACCAGGGATGAAATCGCCTCTCTTGTAGTAGTCGGTGCTAGCAGACGCTCTCTCCACAGAAGTACCCATGCCATATTTGTTATTCTCGCAAATGAAAATGCAGGGCAGCTTCCACAGTGATGCCATATTATACGTCTCAAAGATCTGACCCTGCAGAAAAACAAAAAAGTGTAAAAGTGTATGTGAAACCTTCCTGTTAACCTTCAAGTTGTTCAGATGGTTATAAGGTAAGACAAAGCAGGACAAGGACAGCACAGAAGACAGATCTGTGTTCAAATGTTAGTTATAGCTAAATCAGTTGTTAGGACTTGCAGTGGGTAAACACATGATTGTTCTGACCTGCATGGAAGTGACATACCTGATTTGCAGCACCATCACCATAGAGACAGACACACAGCTCATTATTGCCCTGGTATTTGCAGGCCAACGCTACACCTGCCCCAAGTGGCACCTGGGATACATATGCGAAAATATAAATCAGGGTTATTATAGTAAACTAAAACTCAAACAAAAACTATTAAAAATATATTTTCGTTAATTGAAATAAAATAAACTTTAACAGAAAAAAAAAACAAGTTGCCAATGTAACATTTCTCATTTTAATTTTATTTAACTTGATGTACTAAAATAACTGCATCTTAAAAATAAATAAATAATTTATATATATATATATATATATACACATCTTTTTTTTTTTTAAGAAACTTTTTAAAAAATTACAGTGGACACAGAAAATATAAAAATAAAAACTGATTCAAAATATTATTAATAACTATAATAGTATCTAAATAAAACTTTTTTTAATGCCATGCCAGCTTCTATGGCTATGTTCATGGTGAGACCCAGGTTTAGTTGAAAAAAACCTTTTCAAAACTATCAACAGAAAAACTAGTTCCTCAAAGGGGTAGAAGTATTACAATCCAGTAAAATATGTTTAATGGCCAGTGGATTCTATCTCAATGATACTAAAATAACACAGATTTAGTAAACTCTTCACAATAGCACTTTTCAAAAAAAGACTTGATTTCAAATACCTGAGCGCCCACAATTCCATTTCCTCCATAAAAATGTTTAGTGTACATGTGCATAGACCCCCCCTTTCCTTTGGCAATACCTCCTCGACGACCTGATGGAGAAACAGACACATAGAAGAGGGATAGAATAAATAAATAGATATACAAACAAACAAATATAGAACTAAAGAAAATGGAAAAAAGAAAAAATATCAGAAAAATAGTAGAGATCAAAAATAAATGAAACAAAACAATTACAAATAAAAAGACTAATTATGAAAAAAAAAGATAGAAAAATGCTTCTGAAAAAATAATTTAGAAGCCTCTGAAATATTAAACTACATTACTCAATTTTGTTGATCTCACCAGTGAGCTCAGCCATGATCTCACGAACGGTGCCGCCTCTAGTGAGAGTGTACCCGTGGGCACGGTAGGCTGTGATAAGATGATCTGATAGATTAATACCTCCCTCAATACCCACTGCACACGCTTCCTGTTAGAGGACACAATGCACTTGTAAGAGTTTCAGTCTTTGTTGTCAACATTTGAAACAATTACAAATTACTTCCAACCATGTAAATAAAAACATAATATTTAACTTGGATCATTTTGAACTGGTCTTCTTCTAGCAAAGATGATGTCTGTGTGTTTGCAATGTATGTGTCACCTGTCCATCATAAAGGTGACAGAAGCCTCTGATAATCTTCTGCTTGTAGAGCTGATCAGCTTTGAGCTCCATGCGTCTGATTGTCTGCATTGTGCGGTAGTACTGAAGCCCCTCCTCTCTTGTAAGCATAGCCTGCAGTGGTGGGCCTTCCTCCAGCTTGTGCAAGTCACATTTCTACCAAAACAAGTGTATTTTCATGCTTTCAAATGATTTACGATACAGTAAAATGCACAGTACAGTAACATACCATTTATAAGTTTAGGGTCATTACTACAGTCTTCAGTGACACATATGCAGATTTGGTGCTCAAGAAACATTTCTTATAATCATCATCAATGTTGAAAACGGTTGTGCGGCTTGATGTTTGAACCATTAATTAACTGACAAAAGAGTAAAGAAAAGATGTTTTCAATGGCCAACTTTATTGTATTTTGTAAATATAAACAAATTTGTGTTTTGATGGCTGCAACACTCCAAAAAAAGTTGGGATAGAAGCAAACTAATAGTAAAAATATTATAGAATACTCAAGTTGAACTTTTTTTAAACAGCTCACAATAAGTATGTGAACTGGTAATATATGTGGGTATCGTGTTGATTATAAAAGGAGCATCCACCAAAGATTCAGTCTTTGCAACCAGAGATGGGTCATGGCTCACCACTTTGTGAAAAATTTCATGAGAGAATTGTCAAACAATTCAAAAATCACATTTCTCAATGCAAGACTGCAAAGAATTTAGGTCTTTTACTATCTACCATACATAATATTGTGAAAAGATTTAGGGGATCCAGAGAAATCTGAGGCCTTGTAGTGCAAGACAGGAAAACCTCTGATGGTTGTGCGTCACCTTCAAGCCCTCAGATGGCACTGCATGAGAAACCATCATACTACTCTGTTAAATACAGCCACATGGACTCTTAGAGTTCTTGGGAAAAACTATTTCACTGAACACAGTGTGCTGCATCAAGAAATGCAACTTGAATCTCTTTTACGCAAGGAGAAATCTATACATCAGTTCAATGCAGAGATCCTGCCGAGTTCTCTGGAAAAACGGACATCGAGTTCTCAGTCCCAAATTTGAAAGGGACCATTCCAGACTTTTATCAGCGACAGGTGCAAAAGCAAACATCTGTCATGGTATAGGGGTGCATCAGTGCAAACGGCAGCATGTGTGTGAAGGTATCACTGACGTGGAGACATATATTGGGATTGTACAGAGACACACACTGCCATCAAGATGACATCTTTCCTGGGAAGCAAGACAGTGTCAGGCCTTATTCAAAACATGCTACAACAGAACGGTTTCTAGACACTCAGCACTGTAGAAGGGATGTGCCTGCAGTCCAGGGGCCTCATTTATAAAACTGTGCGTAGGATCCTTACTAAAAGTGTATGTGCGCCAGAAAGCCAAAAATGGCGTACGCAAAAAAATATTCAGACTTATAAAACCTGCGCAGAATTCACTTTATAAATCCCAGTTAGCGGAAGATTGTGCGCACATGCGTCTCCTCCCCGAAACAACCATATATGGAGCTTACAACGCCTAGTTTTACTATGCATATCCTCATCTGCATATCATTTGCATATGATTATTCATCCACGTGATAACATGTTTAACGGTACAAGACATTAGGAAAATATGAAATGCGGATGTGCTGTCACATTAGTTACATTAATAAAAATAATTTAGTAGCCTATCCTTGCCTTGTTTTTGAATAAATAAATCAAATAGTGTAAAATACATTTCGGAGAAAGTTTTTCTCAATCTTTTCCACTGGCCAAGGAGTATTTTTAATTGATTTATGTTTTTAATGGAAACAGATAGACCTTGTTGTGCATTATTTTCACGAAACTATTTTCTCAGACAATCTGCTATTATCATGATAAGCAATTATCTCTGTAGTTAAAACATTAAAACACAGCATGCCAGAGGAAAAGTGTTCAAAAGCATTGCATCCACAACAAATATTTCTATTTATTGAAGATAAAAAAATGTGGTAATTTCTCAGTAATGATTTCATGTAATTTAAGTGTTTACTTAAGTAATTTAAGTGGCATATTTAATCTAAATCTTTACACCAGAAGTAAAAGAGAGTTTAAATCATTTTATTTATTTAAACTGTTATTGTGAACATGCACTGTATTTATGATTAGGACTTATAATGAAGATTTACATTTAATGAAAAATTTAATGTTCGTACGCATGGGTCAGAGTTAGCGTGCAGGTGCGCAAATTTTCCCGTCAAGTTTGTTTTTATAAATCACAACTTGTGCGTCGGAAGTGGCGTACGCATCTTTCAGGGCCTGTTTTGTGCGTACGCAATGGTTATAAATGAGGCCCCAGATCTGTCTCTTATTGAAAATGTATGGCCTATCATGAAAAGGAGAACCAGAAAACGACAACCACAGACTGTTGAGCAGATGTCTTATATCAGGTGAGATTGGACAAACATTATACTTGCAAAACTGCAACAATTAGTATCCTCTATTCCAAATGAATAAGTGTAATTAAAAGGAAAGGTGAAGTGACACAGTGGTAAACATGCCTCTGTCCCAACTTATTTGGAGTGTGTTATAGCCATTAAAATCAAAATTTGTTTACAAAACACAATTAAATTGGTCAGTGAAAACATTAGAAATCTCTTTTTTCTGAGTTAAATAAAGGTTAAACAGAATGATCAAATCAGAGATTATTGTTTTTATTGCATTTTATATAATGTCATTCTGGAAATTGGGTTGAAACGTGCATTACTGAACCCAACTTTTTAGTGTACATGCACTAAAATATATAAATATCTGATAAAACTCACCTTAATATCAAAGGTGGCTTGAGGGGTAAAGTCAGCGTAGGTCCTTGCAGATACCACCACTCTTGCACCCTATGAAACATAAAAAACATAACAAATAATAGAAAGTAAATTAATATAGGACCTCTACTGAGAAAAAGAGAAGATGGTAACAAAAAAAGCAGTCCAGTGGAAACACACAAACACACACACACGTCTGACAGGAACTGAAATGTTAACAACCCTGCTCAAAAGCACTCTGTCTGAAGCAGGAAGCAAACCCAGACATAATGAAATATATCCGTAATAATCCAACCTCAATCACCACAGTGTGATTTTACTCAACAACCATATCAACAGACCTGCAGTCTAATACCAATAAATCAACATTCAACTCATTGGCCTAGATGCATTGTATCGTCTGCACTAACGTTGCACATCTCTTTGATTACAGGTTTGGATGTAATAAACTGACACATCAAGAGGAATTCATCCACAATTAGATGCGGGACCAACATGAGGGACATGAGGCAACATGTGTTATTATAGTATCATTGCGATACTATAACAGTTTTTATTATAATAGTTTGAATTTGCTTTTATTTTTACATTTTCATTTGAATTTTATTAAATTTGAGTTATTTTATTGTTTTTTGTCATTTTTATTAGTTGTTTTTTACTAGTTAAATTTATTTTTCTTAATTTTTTGTTTAAATGAAAATTAGAAGTTTCCTTGGCAACTAGCTGAAATAAATTAGGTTTAAAATACTTTTTTTAAATTTTAGTTAATGTTATTATTATTATTTCAAGAAACACTTTTTCATGGTTTTATTTATTTTTAATTTAATAACCCTGCTGTGTGCAAAACAGTTATTTTGCTTCAGGTAACCAACAGGGACAAGGAGCGAATAAAGAAAAATCTATTCAGTGATATCGAGACATCGGCCAAAGCATTGGAAGAAACCTCTGAAGTATGTAAGTGCTCTGGGTAAAGGGAAGGGGCATGCAACACTCCATTAGGAGGGTTAAGCTGAGTATATATGAAAGAGACAGTATATAGATTTTAATATAGGGGCTGCCAGTACTCACAGCAAGCTGTGGCTCTGGTAAGGCAGTCTCTTCAGCCAGGCTGTGGGTGATCTCTGGGAAGGAATTATCAGGGCCCTGGAGGCTCCCGGCTGGTGGGGGACAATTGGACGTGAGGGGGTCTGTGCTGGTTACGTCGGAGCTGCTGTTAGCTACTGCAGGGGTTAACTGTGCTGGATGGGGGACTGGGTTAATAGGTAACTTGGCTGTAATTAGGGCAGGTGATGGAGGAACATCTATGATTGGAATAATAGGTTTTTCTCTTTCTGATTTTCTTACTGTAACAGAAGGACCCAAACTTAATTCTTCTGAGGTAGATAAACCACTGGTCATCACCGGTTCTACATAACATTCTCTCTGAGCTATAGCACCTGTGGGAACAACATCAGTCAGAAGTCTATCACATGACCCAGAGTCTCCTGACTGGCCACTGGTGGTGTGTCCTAAAGCTCTGTATTCTACAGAAGTGTTTAGAGGTATCTTTGTTAATGGGGGAGAAACTGAAGGGCTGCAGGGTTGTGGATCTTTTAAGAGTGAACAGGGGTCGGGATCATGGTCATGTGGAGCGGTCAAATTAGCATATTCGCCCTGGACCGCCAGGAGCTGAAGAACGGCCCGGAGAGTGGAGGACTGTAAAAAGAAGGGCACACGTCACTCCAGAGGGTCAGATTTAGATGGCCATAAAAAGGGAACACTCAAAGACCAAGGAGCAAGACGAGACTTTCAAGTGTCTAGAGACCACAAAAAGGATTTTACTTACTAAACCAATAAAACTCTAATCTAAGATAACCTACACTATACCTACTCACAGGCAATAAACAACTGTTGATGGCTACTGGTCAGATCACATTCAAATGGTCACAAAGACCAGTGTTGATACCAATATCTAGAAAACAAGGTGTCCAATAATCGATATAATGATACCTACATATAATTTTATCCTCAGAAATTAGATGCACACTGATATGAACTGAACATATTTACTCAGACTTAACTAAAATCGTATCCATTGACAAAGCTGTTGTCAACAGTCATATACAGTACTTCAATTGTTGATACTGACAGTCACTTTGGTTAGTTAGTTGGTCACATGGACAAATACCAGAAAGCCACAATGTATCTCAAACAGGTTTCAATTGATGTCTCCTCTGTTATATAAAAAATAATCTAAAACCAGCAAAAGAAAAATGGGTACTTTCCATTCCATGGGAGTGCTTTTAACGTGTGTGTGTGTATGTGTGTGTGTGTGTGTGTGTGTGTGTGTGTGTGTGTGTGTGTGTGTGTGTGTGTGTGTGTGTGAGATGTAAAGGTAAGATGTGAGCTGTAAGTAACTAGCTAGGGTAAATGGAGCAGAATTATTCCCCTCAAGCTCACAGCACGGCAAACTAAAACAGCCACAATATATGAGCAATAAAAAGCATGTTGCAAAAACGTGTTTAATACGCCAGAACCAAACAAGTGATTGGAAACTCAATGAGGAAGAGAAGGTGATCTAAAAGTCATAAGAAAATATAATCTAAAAAAATAATAAGCCGTTGTAATGGAATAATTTCAGGCAAAAAAAAAACAAAATAATAATGATCATGTTTACAACCACCAAGGGGAGAGAAAAAAATTGAAAAAAGAGCAGAAGGACGTTGTCATTAAGCCCATTCCTAAAACTACTATCTCTTACCTCTGATACCAGTTCGGCTCCCTTTAAAGGCACGGAACAGTAAGGAGGAGATATTGAGAGAAAGAGAAGGAGAGTGTGTGTGTGTGTGAGAGAGAGAGAGAGAGAGAGAGAGAGAGAGAGAGAGAGAGAGAGAGAGAGAGAGAGAGAGAGAGAGAATTAGTATAGAGACAGATGTTGATAGATAGAGAGAGAAAGAGAGAGAAGATGAGAGGTAAATTATTATAAGGAAAAGAAAAGTGCCTGACTTGTTCTGCAAAATTCCATTCATTTTATTGTGCCAACAAAACAATGACATTCATTTAATTGTGTCAACAAATCATTTATTATTAGACTTAAGGTCACAGTTAGAGGAATGGACTCTCTGTCTGAGCTTTGAACCATCCAGGGAGAGAAATTAATCAGGGTGAAAAAGTAGCTAGTACCAAAAATTACCCTGCTGTGAATTCCTCTGATGTTTTATTACATGTTTAGGACAATGTAGTTAAATGGTATGAATGAAGGTTTATCATCTCTAAGTATGAACGTGTAGCTCATTTGGAGTATTTTTCATGAGTTAAATCAGCTTTGAAAATGCAGGAAGCAAGAAAAATCCCCCCCAAAAAACAACAAAAACATGAAACAGCATCTACATATCAAACTCTACTCTGGCAATAGAGCATAGAGGTGTATAATCTAAAAAAAGTGATTGTCCAATTGTATAAAAATTTAGATTTAAGTATTTGAGGTAAATTGGTGACACACTGTATTTTAATGTTTAGGGAAAATATGCCCTCATATATACACCAGAATCTTAGTCATTTATATATTTTTATGTATAATTAGTTAACACTCTGTCTGGCCAAACCTAAAAGACAAGGACTGAGTGACATTAATGTCATTTAGGTTAGGCCAGACAGAGGGTCAAAACTTGTATATACATAAAAATATATGACTAAGATTCTGGTGTATATATGAGGGCATATTTTTCTAACCATACTGAAATATAGAGTGTATATTAGGGCATGTTTTTCCGTTTCTTTCCACTAAATGTTGCACAAAACAGGACATCATCCATCTGGACGTCTGCCACTGGTCAGTGAAAATGATGAAAGACCAACTGTCTATCTCACTGAGGTCACATTTTACAACTGAAAGAAAATTATAGCAAATGACTACGACTTAACCATTTTCATGAACAGCATATTCATATTCGAATCTCATTTGTTATAGTCTTTTATAATAATTTATTAGAATGACAGCTTGTTGACTAAACCAGTTTAGACGTTACCATTCCTGTGCAGCTAGCCAGCTAGCCAAGCTAGCCAAAATAATTGTGATATCTGACTATATTTACATCTATAATAAAAAGAAATGCTACACTGGTTTACGTTAAATAACCAGCACCAACATACGCATTAAACAGCAATGTGTCTCTAGTAGGGTGTCAGCCTGGCCTTGTGTACCCTGCAAGGTCAACATGGTATGACTGCGCTTCGTTAGCCGTCAAAACAGCCGTGCATTTGCCTTAACTAATCATAGCGGAAATATTCTGATTCAAAGGGATAAAATACTTACGTTCCTGCTGGCGCTGCCCCTCAGAACGTTAGAAATAATGGTTAGCATCTTTCGCATAGTATTAACTCACAGCTAACCAGAAAATGATCTCCTTCAGTCCTCCTCTCAACAGAAACCAGCCCGACCAGCGAACGAGATTTACACCCGCTGCAGATTCGCTGCAAATTTAGTTGAAAATACTGTCCCCTGCTGGCCAGAGCATACATTCCTGGACCATAGACTGTGAAGAAAGAAAGAAAGAAAGAAAGAAAGAAAGAAAGAAAGAAAGAAAGAAAGAAAGAAAGAAAGAAAGAAAGAAAGAAAGAAATCTTATCACTAGGATATCAAATGTAGTAGGCTATCCTGCTTTCATATAGCCTACACTAATTCATGCATTAAAATGTTTGTTCAATACGTTTTTTTTTCTAACCAAGGCATCAAACTTCAGAAAGTAAATGATCCACAAACAAGGCCCACTTAGCCTACTTGTGTGTGTTAACACGAAGAATTAAATCTCAAATTTAACATTTATCATCGCATTGTATGGTTTAGGTAATTATGGAAAGTAGCCTACATAAGAAGCACAGAAAATGCATCAATATTATCAATATTGATATATAATATATGATATATAATATAATATCAATATTTCAGCAAAAAACAACAATCTAGTCGGCAGTTAATAGCCTGTTTTTAAACCAAGACACACAAAAATTATTTTGTGTGTGTGTGTGTGTGTTTGTGTTTGGTTTAGGTATTCTTTGTCCCAAAAGAATGGCATACCAGAAATCTTTGATTATAACAGCTTAAAAATCATTCTAAATTATGTTTAAAAAAAAATGTAAAATGCAGAAAGTTTTCTGTGATGGGTAGGTTTAAAGGTTAGAGGATAGAATATACAGTTTGTATAGTATAAAAATCATTATGCTCATGGAAAGTCCCATAAACCGTGGAAACCTAACATGTGTGTTTATATTGAGTATATGTGTATTAAAAATATGTGCATCTTCGAAAAGAGAATTGAGATCCATGAATTCCACTTATTTTGAACATACAGCTTTTCAATGTGTTTCTGCCATGTCATCATAACTATTCCATAAATACCAAAACAATAGGCATCTTATCATTTAAAAAAAAATCCTGTTTTTATTATTTATTGTTTCATTATCTAGCCCTATTAACCTTCTATAATGTCAGATTAAAGTTGTATTAACAATATATCTGTGAGTACATGGTTCCACAGTTTATGAGTGTCCTCGTGTGTCTGCATCTCCAGAGCTCCTGTCCTCACTCTTCCTCCGTTGACCCAGCTTCACTGAGGACACGTTTGTTGTTTCTCGGAAGTGACGAAACCAAAGCACTGATGGCGGCTCACAGTTTGCTCCCGGATATGTACTAAAACGAATTTGATGGCGTCTGATTGGCCTTTTTGCACACTTGGCCATTTGTCTGAAATCTTGAGATTAACATTAAACCTGTCAATTACAAGAGTCGTCGATCCGAGGAGGGGTAGTTTGCTGTAGAGCTCGCCAGATCCAGAGCTAGCTGCCTTGCCAATGAAATACAAGTCCAGCTAGCCTGTGATCGCAGATGTTTGTTTGTGTGCGTGGCAGACGTTTGACATTTTAGCAGTTTTGTGACACTTGCTGGTCCAAGTGCAGCAGAGTCTCTGCTTTCTCTAGTCCGGCTCGCGTCGCTTGCGTTGCTTTTAAAGCAAAGAAGCGGCGGGAAGTGGTTAGCCGACCTGATTAGCTGTAGCCGTAGTTCCAGCTCTTCTGAAGTCATTGGTCTCTAGTGGATGTGCCAGTCTCTTCTATGATTTTCCGTCGCGCCGTTCATCGACTGTCAGCATGTTGAAGACACGTCAGTGTTTACTCGGGATTCGCACCTTCCTTGGAGTGACGTCTAGAATATGGAGTTTCATTTTATACATCCTCAGGAAGCATCTACGAACGGTGAGCGTGTCAACATCTTTCTGTCAGTGCGAATGCATGTTTATCTGCTCTCTTTATTTTCCGACCTTTCACCTGTAAATAATCTGTTTTGCTTTATTTAAGAGCGCCTGTCTTCAAATAATATTCAAAAGATTAGCTAATTGTATTGCTGTTATGTTTGAAACTTTGTAACACTTAGGCTATTTAGTTGACTAATATTGTTGTCGTGCACTAATTCGTAAGGGTAACCAGTCCTATAGTTTTACTGTAACACTTTATTGAAGATTCCTGCAATCGAGAATATATTTACTGAGCTGTCAGATTTTATGGCCCTCCCCTCAGTGCAAACAAACATACACAATTCAGCTGGGCCACTGTAGCATCTGTACTAATAAACATAGATGATGAGAAATATGAGTGCTTTAGCATTGTTATATTTTACGTTAATTGTTGATTTGTGTTGAAGTAACTCGTGCTCATTGTATCAAAAACGTTTAATGAAACTTTTGTACATTAGGTTTCAGATTGTGCCTGCTTCAGTTGCACCTCTGTAACCCTGTGGGAGTGTGTTTATGACGATGAATGCCCTAATTACATTGGACTATGTACCCCTCCTATATGTTTATCCAAAACCTTTTTTTTTTTTTTACTTCTTTTTTTTTTGTTGGCCCTGTTGGGCAAGATGCCCCATAATAAAATCAATTTTATACATGTTTTTTCCCTTAATGTAAAAATAATTTGTTAAATGTTGCTTTTTTGCTAAATAAATACGTTTTTAATTCTTAATAAATGCTGGGAATAATACAGCTATTATGTAACCTCATGACAGCTATAATTTCATACACGCACTGTGGCATACTTAGATATTTTTAGAGTTTGCCGCATCCAAGTCAATTTGGTTCCAAGTCTTTTGAGGGCTCCTCTGAAAAAAAAACACACAAATGACCTCGAGTTGTTTTCATAACTACATGAACCAACAAAAGTGGTTTGTTGAGTGTTAGCCTAAGCCCGATTACCCAGTCTATTGTGGTTTATGGCTCTTAATGCTACTGCCATTCTTATTGTCTTAAAGGGATAGTTCACCCAAAAATGAAAATTCTGTCATCATTTACTCACTCTCAAGTTGTTCCAAACCTGTATGAGTTTCTTTCTTCTATTATACACAATAGAAGATATTTTAAAGAATTTTGGTAATCAGACAGTTGACGGCACCCATTGACTTTCATAGTAGGTAAAAACATAATATAAAAGTCAATGGCTACCGTCAACTGTCTGGTTACCAGCATTTTTAAAATATTTTCTTTTGTGTTCAACAAAAGAAAGAAACTCATACAGGTTTGGAACAACATGAGGGTGAGTAAGTGATGACAACATTTTCATTTTTGAGTGAACTATCCCTTTAATGCTGCTCAGTTTTTTCACCAACATTTAAGTGAAATTTCATTTTACACATATACATAGGTTTTATTATAATCACACAAAAATATTTGTACTTTTTAAATAAAAGTCACATTACTTAAGTAGATACAAGCAATACACTGATTTTCCTACTTGCCTTACACATCCGTGACATCTTTGGACAGCTGTTTTGGGGGTGTATTAATAGTCCAATCGCGGCAGTATGGGGCCGTTCTAGGTGAGTGACTATATAGATGTCTGCTACACGATGCCTTTATCTGAGTTTTGCACCAGGGTGATGAAGGGGGAAAAGATGAAATATCAGAAAGAGAAATTGATGATGAAAAAAAGTGACAGACCTCTGTTGGTCCTGTCTGTGTGTTCATTTTGGAAGCAAGGAAAAGATTACATTGTTTCACGTGCATCATTGACTCTGTCTTTGTCCACTGTTCTGTCTTCCACAGATAATCCAGTACCAAACAGTGCGTTATGACACATTACCTCTCTCCCCTGTTTCCAGAAACAGACTCAGTAAGTTCTCTCACCTTTTTACCTCTGTTTGTTTGCAGTTCTGTCCACTAGGGGAGCTTCTAACCACACAGATGGATGCAATGTTGCTAATTATTTTGAAGATTAATTTTTGACCCAGAATCTGTTGCATCAAAATCAGTCAACAGATTATTTTTTTTTATTTTGAAGGAGTACCTTATACTTTGGGTGTAATTTATTTTCATGTAAAGCATTCTGTAAAATATTAATAGACTGAGAAAATCTTTTTTTTTTTTTTTTGTAAGTGAATTACAAATAGTGTGGGTGTATTATGATTTGAGCTAAGAATATCAATACTAGAGAGCCTGAGTGGAAGAGGTCTCAGTTTTTCATGGTTGAATTTCTTGTAGACATGAGATCATATTAGCACAGGAGAGTTTGGTAGACGTGATTTGATTTCTGAATGTTGAATCACACTTTTCACTGTGTGGGGCGCTTGTTAACTGTTTGTGGCTTTAGATGCCGTGAAGAGGAAGATCTTGGTGTTGGATCTGGATGAGACTTTAATTCACTCTCACCATGATGGCGTCCTTAGACCTACAGTGAGGCCTGGTACACCTCCAGACTTTATCCTCAAGGTACACACACAAACACACCACTCCAACAATAAAATTGGATGGTTAATTACATTTCTTTAGTAGCTGCTTTATGAGAAATGCAGGTTTTATTTCACTCTGTACTTTAACTGGAGGCACTTAAAACTTTTTTACTGTCTATTGAAATCTTATAAATGAATTTTTCTTCAGCAAGGATGCATTAAATTGATTGTAAATAGATTTATAATGTTACAAAAGATTTCTATTTTAAAAAAAATTCTGTTCTTTTAAACTTTCAATTCACCAAAGAATCCCGAAAAACTGAATCACCGTTTCCACAATATTTTCTTTTAACATTGATAATTATAAGAAATGTTTCTAGAGCATCATTCAAATCCGCATATTAGAATGATTTCTGAAGGATCATGTGACACTGAAAAAAATGCTTCAAAATGTGGAAAATTCAGCTTTGCATGAGGAATAAATTACATTTTATATTATTATATAAAATATATTACATTACAAACATTTAAATAGAAAACATTTGTAATAATATTTCACAGTGTATTCCTGTGTTTTATTGTATTTTTGATAAATGCAGACATAAGGGACTTCTTTCAAAAACATTTTTAATAATCTTACCGACCCCAAACTTGTGCAGATTTACAATAAAGGAACAATGAGAACTTTTTAAAACAGCATAAATGAATGCATTTAAAGTAATTGTTCAATTTTTACTTTTTTTTTTATTTCTCTCTCTCTCTCTCTCTCTCTCTCTCTCTCTCTTTCTTTCTTTCTTTCTTTCTTTCTCTTTCAGGTGGTAATAGACAAACACCCAGTCAGGTTTTTTGTCCATAAAAGGCCGCACGTCGATTTCTTTTTAGAAGTGGTGAGTGAACTCTCTCAATTGAAAATTATAAATTTAGCCTTTGACAAAAGTTCACCAATATTTGTGTGTGTGTGTGTCCTCTTGTTTGTATATGTCAGGTTAGTCAGTGGTATGAGTTGGTAGTATTTACAGCTAGTATGGAGATATATGGATCAGCCGTAGCAGATAAGCTGGATAACAACAGGGGTATCCTCAAAAGAAGATACTACAGACAGGTAAAACCCGCTGCTCTTGATAAGGTATTTTATGACCAAATCTTACGCCCAGCACAGATTTTGGTTGATTGATTCTGCCAAGGAAATAGCTTTTCATGTCTCTTTTTTTAAATGACTGAACCTCTGGGTCTCATTCTCTCTTTCCCACTTTTTGCAGCACTGCACTTTGGATCTAGGGAGCTACATAAAAGATCTGTCTGTAGTACACAGTGATCTCTCCAGTATAGTTATTCTGGACAACTCGCCTGGAGCTTATCGAAGTCACCCAGGTTAGTATGGAGAGTACATTCTCATCCACTCAGATTTTCTAAATTTGATGTTAAACTTGTGGTAATCCTGATCCTGTGTTTATGGACACAAACATCAATCTTGTGCATCTATAAAAAAAAATGTTTTGTGTGTATGTGTGTGTGATAAATTGTAATATGAATGTAATTTTAACTTGTTTTCACCTCCAGATAATGCAATACCTATAAAGTCGTGGTTCAGTGACCCAAGTGACACAGCACTTCTTAACCTGCTCCCAATGTTGGATGCATTGAGGTATGAATATTTATTTCAGTCATGGTCATAGTTACCTCTTAATCTTGATTAGGCCTACACAAAATGCATGCATACATTGGACATTTTTACAATGTTTTCAGCTACTATTAAGATTGTAGTGCCCTCATTTAATACTTGTACCATATTTAAATTCATTTTAAAAGTGAATTGCAAAATGGACTGATTTGTGCTGATGTTTAATGATAAGGAAATAAAATAAACAATATACTGACTTTTAAAACTTTAAAATTAATATTCATTTGAGGGCTTTCCTTGATTTAAACTTGTATTATATATAAAATATATAAATAAAAAGAAATAACAATATGAATCCTAAGAAATTGTTTTCAAATTTTCCTTTCTATACCATAGGTTTGTTTCTTTATTTCTCAGCAGAACAGAAGAGAAAGTGTTTGGGATTTTTTTTGCACATGATAACTGTCATCCTCAAACCTTTCTGTTTCTTACTAATATCAAACTGCTCTTTCATTTGTCACATTTTGGCCTGGTTTCACAAATGGGGCTTAGATTAAGCCAGGATTAGGCCTTAGTTTAATTATGACATTTAAGTAAAATGCCTTAGAAAAAAAACATTACTGCTTTGCATCCTTAGACAAAACAATGATACAGACATATTTTAAGATATGTCAGTGCAAGTTGCTTTCAGTCAAAACAGCTCAATAATGCATTTTAGTCTGGGACTAGGCTTAAGCCTTGTCTGTGAAACCGGGGAATAATGTTACTGTTACTGTTTCAGTAAGCTGCCCTTAGTGTGTTTTCGTTCCCTTTCTAGGTTTACCTCAGATGTTCGCTCCGTCCTCAGTCGAAATCTCCACCAGCATCGGCTCTGGTGATCGTATCTGTCAGGGCCAGTCGCTCTTCTGGTCGCCGTCGTTTTTTTACGTGGCTCTGCCTGCTAGGTTTTAGCCTCTCCTGCGCTGGAGTTATCAGCCTCTTGTCATCATGTGAGCTCCCATTAGTCTCATGGACTCCTCTGAGGAAATGCTATGAGAAGACATGGGAGAACATAAAGGAGAGAGAGACACATGATGGAGAAGCTATTACACATAAACTCATATTGAGAGGCCAGCATTTTTTTCTTGTATTTTGTTTTCCTTAAAAAATGGAAACTCTTGCCTTATTTGTTGGATTCAGCGTGTGCATGTTGGAGTGTTTCTGAGTGAATTGGGGAGAAAGCTTCTGATTCCAATTTTACCTTTCATTTTTTGGGGGGGTAAATAAAGAATCAGTTAATCAGTTGTAACGACCTGTCACTTTCCACACTTCATTTGCACTTATTCCCCCTTACTAAATGTCTGTGTTTGTTGTTTTGTATGACCTGTACCTGACAAATGGTCACATGGTCTTATCCACTCATTCTCTCTCTAAGCTTCTGTCCTTCCTCTCTTTTTATTTGTTTTTTTCTGTCTGCCATCTCAGGTATCTGGTTTTCTTCTCTGTTAAGAGCTGAAAGCTGTTAATACCGTTGTACTAATAGTATGCTGTGGTAGAGATGACTAGCAGGAGAGAAAACTACAGTCCATTATTACTGCTTATGGTATTCATTTTCTGTGTATTTTAAAATGGCTCATATGTGGAACCTCTGGTTAAATCAGAGAGGTTTTACCATATATTTCGAGGACATATTTTTAGATGCTCCTCGATATGGATACATCAGCCACTGAGAGAAAGACACTGAGCAACAAGGACTCTGCTATAACAGAAAAATAAAATAGAGCCTTTTGTCAACAAATGAAATGACAGTCTCTTCCACTTTTTGGGGTACTCTACATTTTAAATTGGCTGAACTATTTACAGTGAAGTATTCAGACTCTTAACCCAATTTAATTTTACTGAATTATCTATCCTGGTTTATATTTCATTCTGTCTGATATTTTCTTTTCAAAGCACAGAAACTCCAAAATGAAGTCTGCATGAAATAAAAATTCACCCTATTTTCAAAATGTATCTTATTGTGAACAATTAATGCATTTTTCTTTTATTGGACCTCGTAATTTTTATTTCAAATATAATAACAGCATCGGCTATTAACACCATAATAACTCGATCTTCCAACGATCGTATGCCGGTCTTATCAAATAATTTAGTCTGTTCAAAACCCGCCCCTTTCTTAAAATCAACCAGAAGCTCACACTCAGAACTGCCTTCATCCAATCAACAAATGATGGATAGAACCAAGTCCCCACCTACATTTATTTCTATTCTAATAATCCGTTACACTTGGATGTACGACACAATAGAGAAGAAACCATCTGCTGCTACTTTCATAACATTTGTAAATGTGAAAATGTCATATGTTAAGTAAAGAGATTGATCCAATATTTTAAACTTAAGCAGTTAGAGATTTGTACCACTTTTCACACAATAAAGAATGGATGTGGCCCATTCTTCCAAATAAATTTATTTCAGGTTTTTCAGATTATACACTTGAGCACTACATTTTTTTATTATTGAACTGAATTGGATAACTTGTATACACAAAATAGCTTCATATATTTTAGCAGACTGAAAAACAGGTTCTGTCCATTATTTTAATGAGATGCTCAGTTCCTGCAGATGAAATAAAATAATACTTCACTACCACTCATTATGAAGTACAAGCAAAACATATTTCGCTGTAAATCATTTATCAAACCATTCTTATATACAAGTTAATCCAGTGGAGCAATTTACAAAGGAATGGCTTTATGAATCATTTACACAGAAAATTATTCTGCTTGTGTTTCATGAATAAGGCCTAGCATTTAAAGTGTGGGCAATGCTGGATTTACACAACACATTTCTTTGAATTTGGTCAAAAACCTCTTGGTCTCATCTGACGCATCACAACAGGATCGATATTGTGTTTTAACAGGTCATCTTCATCTCCACATGTGCTACTTGTTTCATGTGGCTTCTTTTATGCCACCTTTCAATACAATTAGTGTTATGCAGACCTCATGATGGTTAACTGATGCATCATTGCTAGAGCTGAAATTTGAGACGTCGTCAAAGTAATTGTTGCCTTCACTGTGGCTTGCCTCCAAATAATTTTGAACCATGACTATTTCTAGACAGTGTCTGGGTGGCTTGGTAGTCAATGCCTTTTTCATAATATAGGCATTGGTTTTACTTTGGAATGATTTTAGTAAATGGTTTCATGATAGTCTGTCATACTCAGAACCTGCGGTTTTTCCCAGTCGTGTGTAAGCATAAGACTGTAACAATGAAACCAAATTATTTTAGTGTATAAACTTTTCAGATCACACTTAAAGTGTAGGATTTTGAATAGCTTTGTGAGGCACCCGTCCCACTCACAACCTAAAGTTTTATTCAAGTCCTCCCTGTTTGATCATAGCATGGGTTTGATATCTTGTCCATTTGAACCTAAATAACTCTCTCTCGCGTCCCCTTATGAGAGGGAGTTGACTGTTAGCAAGCAGGCTTTCCCTACAAAGATGGGTAAGTTGATGCGTATCTATACCAGTAGTTTTGATTTAACTTAAAACTAGTCTGTGATTTCTAATGGATAATTTGTCCAATTTAGCTTGCATTTTTATCCAATGCAATCAGTCTTTTTTTGATCAGCCTGAGGACAAGAATCAAGTCTTGCATGATTTAAACCTTTAACCTTTTTTATTACCAGGCCTGTTCACCTGTGATGTAGACCGCATCACATTCGGTATACTAAAGCCCCGTTCAAGCCCCGTTCACACTACAAGCGACTTTGTCGCTGCATGTCGCCAGTGGTTGGCGATGAGGTCGCTAGTGGGCGTTCCCACTACTGGTTGCCTTTATGAATGACATCCAATGATGTGGAGAAGGATCATGCGCGCTCCACTCCTATTGGTTGTCGCTCCCGAAAGTCGCTCTTCATTTGCATAAAGTTAAACAGATCTCAACTTGCGCGTGTCGCCGGAAATCGCCCGCTCCCCATTGAAATGAATGTTATCGTGTCGCTTGTAGTGTGAACGGGCACAGCGACAGTTGGCGACCGGATGGGGCGTGTCTGGCGACGCGACAAAGTTGGGATCTGTTTAACTTTATGCAAATGAAGAGCGACTTTCGGGAGCGACAACCAATAGGAGTGGAGCGCGCATGATCCTTCTCCACATCATTGGATGTCATTCATAAAGGCAACCAGTAGTGGGAACGCCCACTAGCGACCTCATCGCCAGCCACTGGCGACATGCAGCGACTTTGTCGCTTGTAGTGTGAACGGGGCTTAATTGTCCTTACAGAACAAAGCATGTTGTGTTACTTTAACATTTTGTTTTGTTTTAACCGTTTAGATTTCAGGTAATGCCACGTAGGCCTCCTGGCTGTTGAGGACGTCATTACGCAGCTGACGCGATGTGACGTACATCCCTTGTTCCTTGTTATTGGATATCCCTCCGCCCTCCGACGCAGTTGTCAAAAAACCTAAGCTAGTTTGTAAACACCGTAGACTGCAGATTTTCTTGGATATTTTTAACATCTCCCAGCCTTGACAATGAAGTTTATGTACAAAGAAGAACATCCATTTGAGAAGCGACGGTCCGAGGGGGAGAAAATCAGAAAGAAGTACCCGGACAGAGTGCCCGTGAGTCAGACAAATGAGTTGTTTTTGTCAGGGCCCTGCTTGTACAGATAATGTAAACCTACCGAGGAATAACAGTGACAACGCTAAGTTTTATGGAGGAACCGTGGGAAAATAGTTAAAACCGCGAATTAGTGTATATAGCAGCTATACGATTAATTAATAAATTCTCATCGATGTTTTTAAGCTGTCCTTCAAATATGAAAGGACTAGCGTTAGCGTCAGTTCGCTTCTGTCTTAATTGGAAATTGTGACATCGTTTACAGTACAAGTAATAAAATAATTAATATATTTTTATGATAATATATGATATAGGTTTAAATATTTGTGACATTTGATAAACATTAAGGTATTAAACATCATTAATAGAGAGCCGGTAAACAGCTACGTTTTTCTTTTCTTTTTTTCGGTCATATTGAATCATTCAAATGAACCTTGTTGTTTTGACAGAGTCAAGGACAAAATACCTTGAATATGAAGTTTTCTGACGCATTACCATGTGTCCTCGCACAGGGTTAATTTTCAGTTACATTATGTGCCCTCAGTAAAATATCAGTGGGGAAATTTGTTAGAATGAGTCCTAAACTGGGGAATACCCTTGATATTATACTACTGAAAGATGCCGTTGTTCTCACATGACTGACTGGTTATTTTTTATCATCATCATTACTGATTTGTTTTCCACAGGTGATCGTGGAGAAAGCTCCCAAAGCCAGAATAGGAGATCTGGACAAGAAGAAATATCTTGTCCCTTCTGACCTCACAGGTTAATTTTCTTGTAAAATACAGATTGATTTGCTCAATATTGAATAGTATTAAAATATGTAGGATATGTATGTAATGATACATTTTCTTGTTTTTGAAGTGGGGCAGTTCTACTTCCTCATTCGGAAAAGGATCCACTTGAGGGCCGAAGATGCCCTCTTCTTCTTTGTCAACAACGTCATTCCTCCCACATCAGCCACTATGGGGCTGCTCTACCAGGTACATCTTTCATTCTCTTGTGAATAATTCTGAACATAATTTATTTTGCTTTTGCACCTGTTTGTTTACATCAGTAGAATTGAGAAAATTGCGCTTTTGCTCAATAAGAATGAAGCATTTCTAAACTCTTTGTCTCTTTTTCTGTATTTTAGGAGCACCATGAAGAAGACTTTTTCCTTTACATTGCCTACAGTGATGAAAGCGTCTATGGGGACGTTTTGAGAGATGTGTAATGAATTTACTTGCCCCACAATACCCCTCTTTAAAATAAAATGATCAATACGTTAGGCCACACAATGTGTACATGTTGAATGCACTTTCATATTCTCCTCATCTGTTTATGAAATCTTGTTTGTACTCTATGCTGCCTGCATATTGTTCCTTCCTACCTAAGAGTTCCGCCCTTATTCTTGCTTTTAGGCCTGATACTTTGTCCTGGTCTGTTTCAGTAAATTAGTGGTACTCAGATCCGTAAAAGCTTTTTCAATGTTCTACACTTCTCCTTTCAACTTTTCTCACTTTCCTTTGGCACCAACATGCATCCTGAAGTCACTTTGCTATTCTACAGTCTTTAATGTTTGGTTTGATTTTGTTTTTAGCTACCATTTTTGCACCGACCAAAATCACTTATAATACTGGACTATCATACCATGTAATGTGTATGAGTGTGTTTGTGTATCATTGCAAATTATTATTTTTAAATGGGTTTGGATTGCTGTTTATTTGAATTTGTTTTGTTCCTTTTCCCCTAAAAGCTCCATCTGAAGCTTGCCACCATTATAAACCTGATGTAAAACTCTGCCCATTGTAAGTCTTTCATGGATCTTGACTTGTACTTTTCTCACAGATCTGAGAATATCTGTTGCGCATGTTTCTTTATAGATAGTACGTATTACAACAAATTATGGATATTAATTAATATAAAATAATCAAGTGCATTGTGGTCCTGCTCAGTAGTGCCCATGATTTTGCAATCTCCTAATTTTTTTATTTCATGAAGTAATGATTATAATTAATAACTGAAGAGAAGCCTTACAAGTTATTAACAACATGAGATAAGACGGCCATGTAACAATTTACTTGTAAGAAAACTTGCCATTTTTTAATTGGTTTTAAAGATTTACAAATACAGCCTGGGGTACATTAGGATAAACAGAAAGAAATAAAACATCACAAAGTTCAATAAAACATTAAATTGTTCACAGATATTAACACATTGTTTTCTTATTTTTTAAGGTAATATTGTTTTAGGTATTGCTGAACTTCTGTCAAATTTAAAAATAAAATATCTTGCTTCACACATATATACATTTATGTATACTAAATTTAGCTAATAGATGTAGCTGATTAATTAAATGATATTCCTTATAATACATTTCGTAAGTGAAAATAACCCACGAATAAAACAATTTTAAAACATAGCTGAAAGCTGGGCATAATGAAAGCATGCCGTTCGTTTCATTTCCAAGTGGTGCTCACAGCTCAATGCAGAGCCGACTGACGAGTTCCCCTTCTCTGCACTTCATGGGTTGAGGTTGAGCTTTTAACCTCTGACCTAGTCCAGCCAAAGACGTCCACCTCCGTGGATTTAATGGGTGGAGGGACGTTCAGAGTGGAGGAGCTAGATGTCATGCTCCACCCATGGCTTTGCAGTGACACTTGCTGTCATCAAGACACACCCACAGCGGAAGTGCGCCAAACTGGGTTTCCTGTCATTTTTATTTTGGTTCATTACTGATACACTTGTTTATTTTATTTTTTTAAAGGAAAGCCTTCAGACAAGCTCAGCATACTTTTAATCTCAGAAACGGACAAAAGTGCGTTACATGAAGATTCCACGATTTTCACTGCAAGAGTTTTATTTAGTTCGCTGATTTTGCAAGCTAGCTGCCTAAGCTGTCACTTGTGCCGTTAGCCGGCTAGCCTAATGGTCAGGTGTTAATGCAACTTACTGGAAAAAGAAAACATTGAAATCACTTTCGTCTATAAAATCATGCTTATGAAAGGTGATTTTCTTGGACAGATTAACTGAATAGCCCGTCAAAACATTTAGGTTACTGCAAGCATAGCCAGCTAGCTTGTCAAGTCATTATAGAGCTAACCCGGTGCAGGGAGTTTGCTCATTTACTGCATTCTATTGCTTATCAGATTACCACATCTCTTTCTTCTAGTTTATATTTTGCTCTAACTCGTAGTCTTTGGTTTTTAGAATTGATATGGTAAGTTGGTGTATACAACGTAAGCAAGGCTTGTCAACTTTTTGACTGCTGCTTTAGTTTGTGTTTGTAATGTGTCATCTTGAACCTCTGTGACATTTTTAAATTGTGCCGCACAGAAATAATAAGAATGTTATTGGTTCTGTTATTTTTTTTAACATGTTATTTAACAAGATAAAAAATCTTCAAACTTTCAGTTCTTTAATTGTTTCTCACTCTTCACTATTCTTGCTGTGGAAAGGCCACTAATAAATGAAATTTAATCATAGTGGACTCATTAGTGACAGAAAATGTAGGTGCTGGTATTTATGTTTCAGGATCTGTGTAACATTTTTTTTACCTGACATCTCTACTCCAGCTGGCACCACCAATCCCTACTATCATGCCGGCTCTTCTGGAGAGGCCCAAACTGTCTAATGCCATGGCACGTGCCTTACACAAGCACATTATGAGAGAGAGGGAGCGGAAGAGGCAAGGTAAGCCCTGGAATCTCCTGCATATTATTTTTACTACAAATAAATAAAATAATTCCCATGTTCATGTTGCATTCTGGTGCTTGTATTTTTAGGGTTGTTGGTGATGTGCATGTAGCTACTTTTGAAGTCTTTTTAAAAGAATAACTTTGTGATCAGTTGTCAATTGTTTGTCTCAGAGGAGGAAGAGGTTGACAAAATGATGGAGCAGAAACTAAAAGAAGAGGAAGAGAGGAAGAGGAAGAAAGAGATGGAGGAGAGGATGTCCTTAGAGGAGACTAAAGAGCAGGTAAGTCTGTATGATTGCCACATTCTAAAACTTGGATTAATTACAAAAAAGATTGTAAATAAAGATTTCAGGCGTTATTGCACAGGACTCCTGACCAATCTTTTTACTCACTCTCTCTGTCTTCAGATTATGAAGATGGGAGTGAAGCTACAAGGTCTTCAAGAAGAGAAGCACCAGCTTTTCCTACAGCTGAAGAAAGTCCTACATGAGGAGGAGAAAAGACGACGGAAAGAACAGAGGTACGGGAAAGAGTAAGTTTTTTGTTTTTTTTTAAAGAAAGAAAGAAAATAAGACTTTTATTCTGCAAGGTTGCATTTAACAGATCAAAAGCGTCAGTAATTTTCTATATCAAATAAATGCTGTTCTTTTGAAATTTAGCAAAGATTTGAAGAAAGTATCTTAAGGTTTCCTCAAAAATATTAAGCATTAATAAGAAAAAAATTTAGCTCCCTTCAGAAATTTGTTTAATATGCTGATTTGATCACATTACACCAAAGACTGGAATGGCTACTGAAAAAATGCCAAAATTAAAAAAAAACTGAAAATTCCCCACAAAAAGGTGGAAAAACCATTATTATCCAAAGCTGTCAGATTTAGCAAATGGCACATCTGTTATTCAGTTTACAACTAGAATTCTTTTATGCTTACAGTGACATGACAACTCTGACTTCAGCAACATACCCGCCAAACATGGCCATCCACCCTGGACAGCACCTTCTTAGCATGCAAGGTGACCACTATTTGGCATTTTTAGGCATTTGTCAAAGAAGTATAAAGTTGTGAATGTCATTTAGACTTGTTGATTTTTTTTGTTAGAATTGCCCTACAATCATTTATTTATTTTGCTCCACCGCTTGTTTTCTATCAGCGGGTCAGGTGAGTCATGGGCGCCCAGGTGCTCTTCTTGGGGAACGCAGTAAACAGCTCTTCCAGTCTCCAGTCATTCCTGTGAGTGTGACAGTTTAATCTAAATCAATCTATATGTGTTTAAAACAAAGCAACACTTTTTAATGGTGAGGGACACATGATTAAGTTACTACTCACATTTGTTTTGGTGTCTGTGCTTGTGTTAATTGAAAATGTTATCGGCTGCTTGCCACCGCCACAGTCGCGTCATTTCCAGTCTCAGCCGGGATTTAGTTCCGGTGGGGCAGAGCATGGCCAGTACTCCGGAGCCCAGCCGAGTCACAGCCCGTATGGAGTCACACAGCAACAGCATACATCACCTTTTGCCTCCAGTCAACCAGTGCCAGCCAACTATGCCAGTGGTTCACAACTTAGAGGTACCTTGTTTTCATGTTCCCTTAGTGCTTATGTTTGGAGATACGGGTATGTTTGATTATTTGCTTGTAGGACTCAGACTCATCCTGACTCTCTGTCATAAAAAAAAAACCATGACTTCTTGTTAAGAGTAGGGGTGTAATTGTCTCTATCACTGTCCTCTCCACTTACGGCTGGTGTGTGGCGAGTGTACTGTTGCACTGTGGCTGTGGTCGCCTCAACCAGGGGTGTGTTTCCCAAAAGCAACTATGGTCTCAAGTTCCGTCATTACCAACAGAGCTCAATGGAACTTGCGACCATAGTTGGCTAATAATGCTTTTGGGAAACGCACCCCTGGTGTGGTTGAGCAGAGACCCTGATCCCATTGTTAAGCACTTTGACTGTACAGTAGTATCTAAACATTCGCTATATAAAAGTGCTTCATTCGTTAATTCAAAGGTTCTTATGTTCTTTTTCTTGTTGTGTAAATTTGTGGTGTGTTGTTTTGATGTTATCTTTTTCTGTTTCCAGGTGCATCAGCTTTCCAGACCATGCAGTACCTGCCCCATCAGCCACAGGGCTATTCTGTCCACAGTCACTTCACCTCTCAGCCAGGTGTGTGTAATGCGTGTGTGAATGACTTGATTTCCCTATAGCATACTTTTATAATGATTTAGTACAGTATTATCTAAATATTTGTATGGCGATTTTTAATCAATGTTGCTGCACATAAAAAGTGTTTCAAATCAGTTACTCGGCAGAAAGGTACTGTACCTGCACTACCATTTAAAAGTTAAGGGTTGGGTTGGTTTTAATGTTGTTGAAAGAAATCTCTTATGCTCACCAAGGCTGCATTTTTTTTGGTTAAAAATTATAACATTATGAAGTACTATTACTGTTTTCTTGCAGTGATGGCAAAGCTAAATTTTCTGCAGCCATTACAGCAGTCTTTAGTGTCACATGATCCTTCAGGAATGATTCTAATATGCTGATTTGGTGCTTAAGAAACATTAATATTGCATTAAATAAACATACAACATTCATATTTTTTATATGATATTCCTGCTTCAGGATGAATATAAAGGTTTTTTATATTAAAATGGCCTTTATTTGAAATAGAAAGCTTTTGTAACATTATAAATCTCTTTACTGTCTTTTGATCAATTTAATGCATCCTTGCTGAATAAGGAATATTAATTTCTTTAGAAAAAATCATTCTGACCCCCAAAGGCAGCTCAGCGAGTTTTGGAACAGGGCCTTTGACGCACAAATTTTAATATTTCCTCCATCTTCTTCTTGACAGACACCTTCACACTCTTTCTGTATTCCATCCTTCTCTCAAGGTTACATCCCCAGTGCTGGGATTCCCCTGCAAAATCAGCTGGAACATGCCAACCAGCAGTCCGGCTTCACAGACTCTGTAAGTTGGGTTGAAAGTACACTCACTAAACTATAAAAGAATGGTCAGCTCAGTTTCTGTGTAACTCATATGTGTTTTTCAGAGTTCACTGAGGCCCATGCATCCACAGGCTCTACATGTCAGTGCTGCAGGTTTGCTGCCCACTCCCTCTATTGCTGTCCAGATCCCTTCTGGAAAGGTCAGAGCCAAAACAAATGAATTAAATCTCTGTTAACACAGCCTTGTAACCTGCTGCATTTTCGCAGATATTCATCCTTAAATAGTTGAATTTTATTTCTCTTGTTGTTCTTTGGGCATAAATGTCTTACTCGTTTCTTTGGACAGACTGGATTATCATACGCACATCCCCCAAGGGCAGCTTCTCCAGGTGCATTCACGCATGGAACGCCCTCACAACAAGCACATGCAGTGAGTTCTGTCCAAACTAAGTATACTGTTTTATTAATAGCATGTATGCACGTTTATACACTACTGTTAAAAAGTTTGGAGTTTTTTATTCAGCAAGGATGCATTCAAATTGATCAAAAGTGACCTCAAAGACTTTTACATTGTTACAAAAGATTTCTGTTTTAAATAAATGCTGTTCTTATGAACTTCTAATTCATCAAAGAATCCTGAAACTGTATATCATGGTTTCCACTCAAAAATATTAAGCAGCACAACTCTTTTCAAAATGAATGATTTCTGAAGAATCATGTGACACTGAAGACTGGAGTAATGATGCTGAATATTCATCTTTGCCATCACAGGAATAGATTACATATATTTAAATAGAATGCTGTTATTTTTAAATTGTAATGATATTTCACAATATTCACAAAACTGTATTTTAATCTAGTAAATGCAGCCTTTGTGTGCATAAGTATGGAAGCTTGTTTCCGCCACTAAATAAATAAATAATATTAATAATTGCGAGTTTACATCTCGCAATTCTCACTTTATTTCTCAGAATTGCGAGATATAAAGTCAGAATTGTGATATAAAGTCAGAATTGCGTGTTATAAAGTCAGAATTGCGAGATATAAAGTCGCAATTGCGTGTTATAAAGTCAGAATTGTAAGATATAAAGTCGCAATTGCGTGTTATAAAGTCAGAATTGCGAGATATAAAGTCGCAATTGCGTGATATAAAGTCAGAATTGCGTGATATAAAGTCAGAATTGTAAGATATAAAGTCGCAATTGCGTGTTATAAAGTCAGAATTGTGAGATATAAAGTCACAATTGCGTGATATAAAGTCAGAATTGTGAGATATAAAGTCGCAATTGCGTGTTATAAAGTCAGAATTGCGAGATATAAACTATTCTGAGAGGAAAAAAGTCCGTCTTTTCCCCCCATAGAATTGGACTTTATAACTCGCAATTGCGAGTTTATATCTCACAATTCTAACTTTATATCACGCAATTGCGACTTTATATCACCCAATTGCGACTTTATATCACGCAATTGCGACTTTATATCACGCAATTGCGACTTTATATCACGCAATTCTGACTTTATATCTCACAATTCTGACTTTATAACACGCAATTGCGACTTAAACGGCAGAAACAAGCATAAGAGAGTACTTTCAAAACATTAAAAATCTTACCAACCCCACACTTTTGAACGGTAGTGTGTATACTATATTTTAATTGATAAAAAAAAGATCCAAGTGGCTTTAAAGATTCAATAGGCTTTAATCATTTAGTGCCTGATTAAGATCTGTATAAGGAAAGTGACATTATTATTTTTTTCTCATTCTGTTGTACAGGCTACATTTCAAAGCTCTTCTCAACCAACCCCTCGTCACACCTACCTCTCTCACAGCCAATCAGGGCAGAGGTTTTACCACCATGGCAAATAGCTATTCATTTCAGTCTAAAGCAGAGTGTTTGGGGTAGAAGAACAGATTCACCACTTACACGTTGGAGCCTTTTGGAATTAAAGCTACACAGCACACAACGCTTGGCATCATAGTGTTATCACGTAGAACACATTACTGTATTACTCACATGCAAGTCATTTTCTCTATTCTTCAGCTGTTATACCTCACTTTGCAACAGGGTATGTCATTTATTTCAATATTACAGTGGGATGTGTCTGAATGTTTCTGTTATTCATATGAAGACATTGACAACAGCTGTGCCAACATTAGTAACATTACAATACCACCATTAAATGACACAACTAGAGTTAAATCTGGTTTTAAAAACTAACTAAACAATGTAGAAACAGATTAGAAGATTATATTTCCATGTCCTGTAACAGACCTCCCACTCAAGGCCATCTATAATTTGTATTAACACTGATGAATGCACCTCCTCCCTAATTCAAAGAATAGGGAAATAATATTTTCATATGATTTTAAATTGTAATGTAATGTTTTTAGCCAACCAACTGAATTTCACAAAATTGCACTTAAAAATATGAATTTTATTAATAATCTGTTTTTAAAAAAACTTGTTGAAATAGTAATAAAGAGGTGTGAAGAAAAATATATTTTTTTCTTTTTATTCGGAGTCTGTTTTATTCTTTGAAAAGTCACTTATGTAGTTGGATTAAGTTTAGACAGCACTGACTCAGAACAATTTAGTTGTTAGTTTTTAGTTTCAACTTTGAGCTGTTGTTTTTCGTAGGATGTTTCTCTACAGGGGAATTCCACTGTAATTGACCACATATTACTTCATCTTTAAAGCATGCCTGTTTTTTTTAGTCGGTCCTACCCAAATTTTTGTTGTGTTTAAGCAGGTATGCCTATACTATTGTAAGCTAATGAACTGATTCTGATATTTTATTTCAATCATTATAAGGCACATAACTTAACAGCTTTCCCACTAACATAAACATCTCATATTCAGAAGCCATTATGAGTAAATCATTTGTTTTGTACTTTTAAATGGAAAGTTTAAGAAAGATGTCTGTACCCTTAAAACACCCTGCAAGTTTCAGTTTAAAACGTCCTCATTATAAACAAAGCATTTAATCAAGCTCCAAAAATGGCTTGTTTTGATATTGTGGAATTTGTGATGTCACACGGGCAAATACATTTGCATATGACTTCCTCCAGAGCAAGGACATCAACAAATCGTTAAACATCATTGCACCAAAGGCCCCACCTACACTTACGTCGTGTAGGTCATGCGTCGACCAAAGCGTTATTTCCCAAGGCTGGTGTATTTTTAGGGGCCAAGCACTGAAAATGCATAGGCACCTCTTGAAATCGTTGGCGTTATTATTATTATTCAGTTTCTTTCTTCTTCTGCTCTGGAAGTCTATGGTAGCCCATAGAACCACTTGCGGGAAAGTTATGAAATTTGGCACACTGATAGAGGACAGTCTGAACAGTCACCATAGCAAATTTGGAGTCAATCCCTCTAGCGCCACCAACTGTCCAAAGTTTCACTCATGTTTATGCTAATAACCTTTGAACCGTAAGGGCCAGTAGCAAAAATCTTTCCGTAAATCTTTTCACCATTTTGAATTTTTAGAAAAACCTACTTTTTCAAACTCGTCCTAGGTTCCTACGATTTTCACGAAAATTGAACCAGATGGAATTCATGTTGATTCATCAAAACTTTCTCAAATACCGTGCAAACAAATTTTACGTAGCGCTTGCGAAAACAGGCTGTATCTCCACAACGCTTTATCGTATTCAGACCAAATTCGGTACGTCATCACAAGCATGATCTGAGGCTACTTGCAGCGTTTCGGCGCAGTGCCACCTACTGGTCCGGAGATACGAAAAATGGATATTTTTGATAATAACGGTTCCCAGGGGTCCTTAAAATCCTTGAAAGTTTGTAAATCTAAATAAAATTTCAATGCCCTGGAAAGTTCTCGAAAATAAACATGCATAGATTCATTTGAAAGTGCTTGAATTTATTTTGTGCAATAAGTTTTCAGGGAAAAAAAATCCATATTATTCTCTCCGGTCTGCTAATGTGTTATTTCACCAACACTTCGTGGTCCATGCATACTAGCTTGCTTGATTTATTTATTTAGTATATATGTTAGTTACGCGCATTTACGGGTTACATTAAGTGTTTCCTGCGTGAGGTACTTTGTGTTGTACGTTGCCATGACGTTCACATGCGCACGAAACTACTACGATGGTACCTCAACAGACACACCGTGAAACATTGCAAAAATAGGCTGAAACCACTGAAATGTGATGCCTGTAAGATGCAAGTTTCAAGATATTTGGCTCACCTAAGAAGATTACAAAGATTTTTTCTTTTTTTTGTCCCGTATTTAAAGGTAAAATTATGCGTTCCGTATCAAATCAATGAATCAAATAATTACAAAATAATGTAGTCATAATTTAAGTAGTAAATAAATGCTTAAGGCACACCAACATATACTGAAGAGTTATGTAGAAATAAATAAAATAATCAAATGTAAAATAATAATGTTCTGTGGTTTATTGTTGAGCTGTCATGTTGAAATAATCAGTTCCAAGACCTTGACACATTTTTATTTTATTTAATATTTTATTTGATTATTATCATTATTATTTTTTATAGGATGTACAGAATATTCTTCAGTTTTATGCTAAACATAAATACGACAAATATAATATCAGATCTCTGTCATATGGCCAAAAATAAATTTAAAAAAAAGCTGTGCATAGTTGTTTAACAGATGAAAACTGTAACAATGTATCTTACGAGGTAACACAATGTAACCCTACTCTCACTTGAAATGTGTCCCCACATTAAGTAATTGAATTTGAGGGTACTGGACCTGGAAAGTCTCTGAAAGGTCCTGAGTGAAAGGTGTGGGAACCCTGTTATAACTTCTGAACGGTTTGTCATAAAATCAAAAAGTGGTCTTGTTAGATTCAGGGCATCATGCCGAGTCGTCTGATATCCAATTTTTCTATATCGATCATTTTAGCCGTACGCCATTTTGTACCAAAATGCTGTATTTTATGAACACATGAACGTATCGTTACGTACCTCGGTATGGGTCATCAGTACGCCCTGAAGGAACCTGAGGAGTTTCGAACCAGCTGTAACGCGTTGCGGTTGAAGTAAAGATGAGGCAGGATCCAACTGCAGCACACGCTTTAATTAACAAACTACAAACTTTACAACAAGCAAGACTGGATACAGGGCTCGGGAACAGGAACAACCAACATCACGTTAAACAATCGACAAGAACTCACAAAGACAAGACTGAAACACAGGGCTTAAATAATCAGGGACAAACGAGCTAAACAAGGGGGCGTGGGAAATCAGAAACACCTGGGATAACTAATAGACAAGACAGGGAACCATAGAACAAGACAGGGCACAAAACCACATCGTAACATAGCCCCCTCCCTATGGGCAGCTCCCGACACCCATCAAAACAAGCAAAAAAGTTCAGGAGGGCGGTCCTGGGGGAGGGACGGGGGGCCAGGCCCGCACTGGGAACCGGGACCAGGACACGGGCAAGGCGAGCCTGGGCTGTGGAGCATGGGTGACCAGGGCAGAGCAGGGCATGCCGGCGGCCAGGGCGAAGCAGGACGTGACGGCGGCCAGGGCGGAGCAGGGCGAGATGGCGGCCAGGGCGGAGCAAGACGTGACGGCGGCCAGGGTGGAGCAGGGCGAGATGGAGGCCAGGGCGGAGCCTGCTTGGCAGGGGACCAAGGCGGAGCACACTTGGCAGGAGACCAGGGCGGAGCACACTCGGCAGGGGACCAAGGCGGAGCACACTCGGCAGGGGACCAGGGCGGAGCACACTCGGCAGGGGACCAGGGCGGAGCACACTCGGCAGGGGACCAGGGCGGAGCACACTCGGCAGGGGACCAGGGCGGAGCACACTCGGCAGGGGACCAGGGCGGAGCACACTAGGCAGGAGACCAGGGCGGAGCACACTCGGCAGGGGACCAGAGCGGAGCACACTGGGCAGGGGACCAGGGCGGAGCACACTCGGCAGGGGACCAGGGCGGAGCACACTGGGCAGGGGACCAGGGCGGAGCACACTCGGCAGGGGACCAGGGCGGAGCACACTCGGCAGGGGACCAGGCCGGAGCACACTCGGCAGGGGACCAGGGCGGAGCACACTCGGCAGGGGACCAGGGCGGAGCACACTTGGCAGGGGACCAGGGCATAGGAGGCTCAGGTGAAGATAGCACCGACAAGGTCCATGTCAGCGCTGCCTCCATGGCCCTCTCAGGGTACGTTAATGCCCCCCCCCCAAAAAAAATACTTGGGGAAATCCACGGGCTGTAACTGGGTTCAAGAGTGACCTCCCAGAGCTTGAAGGACACAGGCAAGACGAGGCGCAGAGGCGGGGCCGGCAGGGCGAGGCGCAGAGGCGGGGCCGGCAGGGCGAGGAGTCTGGTTACGCTCACCGGAGCCTGGCGAGCCGAACGAGTCCTTCTCCTCTTCCTGCGACGGCGAGTCACTGGGCTAGATACTCTCACTTGGCTAGATTCACTCACTTGGTTTGATTCAGCACTGGACGCACTTGACTCACTTGATTCGGCACTTGATTCACTTGACTCGGCACTTGATTCACTTGACTCGGCACTTGACTCGCTTGACTCGGCACTTGACTCATGAAGCATGGGCTTGTGGAGCGCGGTCTCGGCAGGGCTGGAGTGAAACGCTGGTTCGGCTGAGCAGACGTGAAGCGCGGGCTTGTGGAGCATGGTCTCGGCAGAGCTGAAGTGAAACGCGGGTTCGGCTGAGCAGACGTGAAGCGCGGGCTTGTGGAGCGTGGTCTCGGCAGAGCTGAAGTGAAGCGCGGGCGAGACCGGGCTGACGTGAAGCGCAGGCTCCCGCAGCTTCTCCTCCACGGTAAACGAAGAGCCGCTCCACAACAGGGCCAAGTCGATATACCACTCTAAAGACCCGTGCGGATCAGGTTCGGGCATCTGAGACCCGAGAGGTTCTGATAATCCCCCGTGGAAGAAGATCTTCAAGCACTGTGTGCTCATTTGCGCGAGATACGCCAGCTCGAGGAATTCTGTGACATAATCCTCGATGGCGCGACTCTCCTGGCGAAGACGGAGAATCTGGACGTCGACTGGACTCCAGAAAGGCATGGCTGCTGGATCACGATCTGGTGAGTTCTTCTGTAACACGGTGCGGTTGAAGTAAAGATGAGGCAGGATCCAACTGCAGCACACGCTTTAATTAACAAACTACAAACTTTACAACAAGCAAGACTGGATACAGGGCTCGGGAACAGGAACAACCAACATCACGTTAAACAATCGACAAGAACTCACAAAGACAAGACTGAAACACAGGGCGTAAATAATCAGGGACAAATGAGCTAAACAAGGGGGCGTGGGAAATCAGAAACACCTGGGATAACTAATAGACAAGACAGGGAACCATAGAACAAGACAGGGCACAAAACCACATCGTAACACCAGCGCTACCGACTGGTAAAATAAACATTTCAAATGCTTATAACTCTGGATGTGTTTTACTTATTGTCACGGGTGTCATCTCCTTGGGTTCCTGAATTATTGCTGAGTCCAACGATACCAAACATACTAGGTTTCGCCTTACGGTTTGTGTAGCATTGTGCTTTAGCGCTTAAAAAACATTTCACAATATCTTTGAAACTGTTAGACCGTTTCAGAGATCGAGGGTTAAAAAATAATAATAATTATATTTGTTTTTTGTGTGTGTGCAAAACAATTAACGTTATAAGTGAACCTCAAGGAACAT
The DNA here is from genome assembly GCA_026230005.1 of Gila orcuttii. Lineage (NCBI taxonomy): Eukaryota > Metazoa > Chordata > Actinopteri > Cypriniformes > Leuciscidae > Gila > Gila orcuttii. The sequence continues at coordinate 17,457,583 of JAPDVR010000004.1, forward strand.
ATTAAAATAATAATTAAAAAAATCCATGTCATGACCCCTTTAACTAGAACTGAAAATTCTGTCATTATTCACTCACCCTCATGTTCTCCAAAACTTTTGTCTTTATTTTGTGTTCCATAGAATAGTTTTGGAATGATATGAGGGTGAGTAAATAATGACAGAATGTTTATTTCAGGGTAATCTGTACTTTTGTCAAGTTGTGACGTCCAATGACACGAGTAATACAAGTAAAATTCAATGGAAGTATGTGGTTAGCCATCAGAGTCTTCCAAATGGTCCTCTAAAAACCGCTAAAACTTGGCAGGAAGTTATGAAGGAAGTCGTGTAGGTTGGGACTCCTCTGCCTCCTTTTCCGTACCACTCCTTTTACAGTAATTACATTTACTAAGGGGTCTGAGAGACACTTTTTTGTGGTTGCAGCTTACATCAAGTGAAAATATTAAGTAAACTTGTGTTTAATTTATGTAAAATAATTTGCATAAAACATTACGAATTTTAGATTTGGTTCAGTCTTGAGTTTTTGTGCTTATGTATGAGTATATGGATTAATTAAGTGAATATTTGGTAGAAAAATGTGTGATTATATGCATTTAGAAAAAGAGCGGGAATGAGGTGTGTGTGTGTGTGTGTGTGTGTGTGTGTGTGTGTGTGTGTGTGTGTGTGTGTGTGTGTGTGTGTGTGAGTGAAAGAGAGCAAATACAAATTTAGCTGTTGATTCACCTCCGGCCCGCCCCCTTACTGTTGGCCTCAGCTGTTTTCCTTCTCAAACTGCTCTCTGTCTCAAACCGTCAAGATTGAACCAAAGTGAGAATGAAAATGATTGTGACTGCCAGTGCTTAATGTTGAAGGTGGCATAAACCATGTTTCTTAAAAAAATATGAAAGGCTACAAAACCCATCAAGTGCTTATTCACTCCTTTGGGTTAACTTTGTGTGTGTGCTCAGTGAATAACAATGAACTCATTCGTTGTGATTTAAGTGAGCTCATATCTATGCGATAATCCGAGTCTAACCTTCAACTGAAACGGCTTTACGGTTTCTCTTTCAATCTGTGTAAAAAAACAAACCTGACAGCTAATTTAGAGCAACATTTTAGTCAGCTCGAGAAAATAATCAAAAAATCAAAAGTGAAACTGCCTAACACCTCTTCAGCTGTTGTATCAGACCCAAACGAAAGACAGTTGTTCATCACATCGTTTGAAGTGTTGTGTTTGTTCTCTGTGTGTTTAATGTAGTGTGTACGGTTTGATGCTGGGTCAGTAAGTCAAATAAGGACAGTGACGTGAAGAGAAACAAGGCGGAAAGAGACAACATGTGACTAAACAGGCGGGAAGATTTAGCTCGGAAGAGAATGAGCGTGCTGCAAAATGTGAGAACTGTGTACAAACAAGACAGTACAATAAGTATTTCTTGTATGGAAGAACATTTCTGAATGAAAATTAAAGGCACATTGTATAAGAGATTGAAATGGCTGGGAGGTTTTGTATGCAGGCCAGCCACTGGTGAGACAGCAGGGCGGAAGTTGACTATGCAGTTTGAGCCAGTATGAGAGAGAGCAGAAGGGAGGGGAAGAGAGAGAGAGAGAGAGAGAGAGAGACTCTTATGACAAATGAAGATGAGGCTTTGTTCGAAAAACAAGAAAAATGCATTATGCCGAAAGCAAAAGAAAATATTTTTAGTGCATTACTTGTGATAATTTTTTTTTTTAAGTGAGATTCATCAAAATGAAAGTGCAGTGGTAACCAATGAATGGGTCTGAGTTGTCAGCTCTTACCAGGAACGTACACTGCATCACTGGGTACCGATGGTTATGGTTTGTTTGTGTTTTTTTTCTTCGAGTTCTGTCTTCCTATAAATCAAGTAAGTGACAGTATCTGAGTCCATATATGTTTGTCTTTACATTTTACTCAATGTCGTATTTTGACTGTTTTGAATTTAGTTGTGGAAATTAGTTGTCACTTATGCTATAGGGTCAAAATACATTCCCGGATATTCTCGAGGGTATGCGGTCTATCCATATATTTAAAAAGGCGTACGAAAAACTATTGGTTGTTCATTGACCCCCCTTCATGACGTTTTTGCTTCTTATTTGACAAGTTATCTGCATAAACTAATGTAGCCACCATTCTGGCTCAAACTGATCAATATTAACAATATTCACGCTCCGTTAAGCGGCGATTCATTTGCGAGATGGAACCTACATATCCTTCGACTTCATATTCGGGATTTGAGAATTTTATTCCGAGCTCTAGGACTGAAGCATCAAACTTTGTCAACAGGTGGGTGAAAAGGTAGCTGACCTGTAGAAGCTCTGCATAAAGTTATTTATATATCAGCAAATCTACTGTAATATTGTTTTACTTTTAAATGTATTTATGCAATTTCGGATACTTTTCGTCCTGTTTTTAATATTATTCTCCTCGGTTTGGGCAGAGGTGCCTGGTTGCTAAATGCTAAGTGACATGTGCTTGATAGGAACTATGATGAGAGACAGAAAATGCGAAGTTAAATCTCAGCATTATCTTCGAAATATGATTTTGAGCATTTTGAGCAATTGCTTATATCAACTTGTTATACATTAATGATTTTATATGCATTTTGGAAAATGACTGTAATCCAGTGATGCATCAGCCATTTTAAGAGTATGCAGTGTTTTTTATATTTCCTCTAGTCTCCTTTTGATTTAAACATATTATTATGAGAATATGAGGTTTCTTTTTTCAGTCTTTCAGGAATTTCATTGGTAAATTTTATTCTATCATGTTAACTGCGTATCAGAATTACACTTTTGGAGAGAAAATGAGGAAACGTTAATGTGGCGTGTTGTAACCTTAATTGAAAATTATGAATTCGAATTTTGGATTTATATGTTTAATACTGACGTGTTTGGCAAATCGAATGCTTTACAATAATAATACTGATCAACTACAATCATTTTTTTTTCATATATTGTGGAAAAAAACGTAGTCAATGCTATTAATGACTGTATGCAAGAAATAACATCACACAACATATTCACACAAAGAATCATTCCTTTTCTCTACAATGATATTTCTTGAGTGTCTTTTACCTATAAAGAGTGCCTTTTATCTATAAAAAGTGCAAATGGCCTATTGAGATGACAAAAATGTAAGAGTGTTGACATGTTTGACCAAAAAATGTATCCTCCTGGTAATTTTATATTTTCTTTATTGAAAGACACTCATTATAAACTAAATATTTTGAACAGAACATCAAAGTTGTGAATTTTGTATAATTATACGATTTTCCTTTTAATAAGGAGAAATTTCGAGACATCAAAATCAGGCGATTTTTAGCTGGCTTTTAGAGCTGTTCTAGAATGTTCCTTCACACATACCACAACATTAAGCCCCCGCTTCTCTGAGCTATTTGAAAAAGGTTAAAATCATTAAACACTACTTTTAATGATTTCTTTTTTTGCATTTGTCCACAATAGGTTAATAATATTGATCATTGTAATTTGGCCTTTTTGGAAAAAAAATGAATTACAGCACATGAAGATGTGTTTTAAAAAAAATTCTAAGTGATGTAAAAGCAAAGTTTGTATTTATAATAAAGAATTGCTCATAATTTAATTTAAAAAATATATATATTAGCAAATAAAAACAATTAGTTTGTAGGTTTCATTATGACTTTTTACTGTAATGGGTCTATTACAAAAGCAAAGTAAATTGTCTCCTCCGGTCTAAAACACAATATTGCCCAAGAAATATGATTTTTAACACTGAACATGTTGACTATGCAATACAAAATATACAGTATGTGTGGGATTTTTGTTTCTACTACTCTTTTTTTATTTCAATACCAATCACACAAATATTTCAAAAATAAATCACATTCATTATGAATGACTTATAATATCAAATTAATTGGTTTTGTGTAAAAAAGATTTGATTATTTTGATTCATTCTAAAAGTGATGAGATGCATTGTAGCTGAGAACCCTAGAGACGCAGAAGCCTGTTTCATATGGAAATATAAGTATACATTTTAAATAACACGTCTAAGCTAACTTGTTCTGATGGTTTAATTGTTTCTCTAGGTTATAAAAGCACAAAATGCTAATGAGAGGCTGGTGTTAATGTTGACTTCTATTTTGAAGCACCGCTGGCTGATCAGTTTCTGTTGTAGACCAATAACTGCCTCTAAGCTCTATTTACTTTGTAATATATGTAGGCCTACAATCATTTGTTCCTCATAACATTCCCTCATAAATGCAAACATATTGTGTGTGTGTGTGTGTGTGTGTGTGTGTGTGTGTGTGTGTGTGTGTGTGTGTGTGTGTGTGTGTGTGTGTGTGTGTGTGTGTGTGTGTGACAATAAATAATAATATTTCTGTATCGTTACTCATCATAACACCACTTTCATTCTGAGTGATGATTCAATCATGAAAGACCTTTTTTCCACCATGTAAGTGATGTGGGGACTCAACTGACAGGTCAGAGTTTCATGTAAGATTTTTATAACTCACGGGTAGCAATCACAGAAATTCTGTGGCTGTGATGTGGGTTAAGTTATTTTGGAGCTGAAGCTCGTTATTTGGTGAAATTTCTGCAAACACAGACAACATTATATATGTATGCAAAAAAAGTGACTTTCATCATTACCTCAGTCAGATGGATTCAGAAGTTTTTCTGCCATGCCATGTCCTGGAGATTCGCGCTTTGAGTTTTCAAACCTAATAAAATTGAATGACCCATGTGTCTTGGATCCCTCTGTATTATCAATCTTTTAACAACTTATTTCTTTGCCTAGAAATTGATAGGTGAGTTTTGCCTAATACAATGTCAATATATATGTCCAATATAATATGTAAAAGAGTTTAGAAATAAAATTAAATTTTTGTACTGTCAGTGTCAAGCGCCCTCGCGCGACCCAACGCAGAAAAATAAAGGACAAGATATTTCTAACAACTTCCTCATTTAGCAGATTCCACGCCTTTTGAAATAACATAATCGATTTTCGCAAACATGTCAGATATGTTTTTTTATTATTATTTAAAAGGAAAAATGTATACGTAATGTCAAGTTGGCAATTAAACTAGTTTATTCCCTGCAGTATTTTTCTCTATGTGAGTCCTGTAGTCAGTCAGGTGACGCTGACGTAGGCAGACTCCTCCTGTCGGGGAATCCCCACAAACTCCACGCGTGGATATTTTTTTTGCTTTAGATTTGCAAGAAGAAACCCACTTTTTTGTTGTGTTGTTTTGGCCGTTGGGGTGAGTGACTCGAAACATCATCGCAGCAAGAGCAACGAGATAACCGTTTTGGGAGAAGAGGTCAGCAAAGTAAATTGTCGCAAGGTAACGTTAACGTAATAGAGACACTTGTGCTGATTCGTAGAAACATACATTTATGTTTGTTTGATTTGAAAATGTTTTCCCGCTTTGAAGTCGGGATTTGAAGTACAAAATCATTTAATGTGTTCCAAAAAATTATTTTGACGAGCTGACGTCGATGTGATAAAAATCGCTTTAAAATTTTAGAATACAACTAACGTTAATGAATTAACATAAGCGGAAACTCACAGGCCCGAGTGCGCTTTAAACGTTGTTGAAACGTCAGTGCTAACCGCGGAGTGGGTTAACGTTAGCTGATAAAAATGTGAAAATCGCTCTTCACTGTTAACGTTATAAATTAATGTTGTTGTTGTTGTATTAAAGAAATGTGTCTTTTATGTCTAGACAAACTTTTTGCTTTACTTTAACGAGATCTACAAATGTGCGATTAGCCTGTGAAACAAATTAGCTACGTAGCTAAGCGGTATCTTCGCGAGGACAGGACTGAAAATTTTCTATTTTGTTTGTAGTTTTGCGAATCTGAAACAGGACATGGCAGAAAATCCTGAGAGTCAAGAGTTTGCTGACCTCTGGGAGCGGAACCTCATGTAAGTTTGCAAGGAAGGATCACACTCCTGAGACTTGGTGCTGGTCATTTCATCAGTTTAATATGGGAGCAGGCAATATTATGTCAGCCTTTTGTCATAATTTGTGGGCCATTAAAGGAATTTTGGTGTTTTTTTATTTTTGCTTGCGTCCATTAAACTTTTCTTGGTCATCAGTAATCAGTACTCTGTTGTGTGTGCGCTTTATTAGTTTAATGATAATCTAACTCTCTCTCTCTTTCTCCCAATTTGTGTCTCAGTTCAGCTCCAGAAGGTGGCCCATGGTTGGACATCAATGATGAGGTTATTTTCTTTTAATGGCACGTATACAAGGACATTCACTCTAATATTCACAACTGATTTTTAATGCTGAACTCTTTTGTCTCATGTGTTTGTCCGTAGAGTTCGTTCGACCCAAGTTTTTTTAACTTGCTGATTGAACCGCCTCAGCCGTCCTCCTCCCCACCGACCTCCACTGTCCCAGTTGCCACAGATTATCCTGGCGACCATGGGTTTAAACTGCAGTTCCCGCAATCAGGCACAGCCAAGTCTGTCACCTGCACGGTAAGTTAAAAATACATGCGCACACATACATCCACACATACTGTACTAAACTTACATAAAATGTGACATTTTAGTGCACTTTCACCCATATAATTCCTCTAATCTCACATTATGCATGCATTATACACTAGCATCCTAAATGAATGAAAAATAAATCTGTTAGTTTCCAATTGCCATTAGTTTTTCATATTCTGTTTGGTTTTAGATTAATCTGAAATAAAGTAGGGTTTAGTGACAAATGTTAGTGATAATATATAGTTATTATAAACTACAATTATAAACTACAATATTACACTACAATTTTTAGTGACAATATAATAGTAAACTTACATTAGTATGCAGTAGGTTTTATCTTAAGTGTGAACATGGATGTACATGTACCTGAGGTAGAGACTCACATTGTTCTTTCTGGTGACCACTGAATCGGAATGTTGCCAGGATACCACGAGATTTCATTCATTCTTCATCGCCTTTGTTCCTGTCCTGAGTAAAACATTCCCGACCTCCCTTTGTTTGTGTATTCGCCCCTTGAGTTTAGAGATAGCTGTTGTAGTCATTCGGCTTGTTGATCTAACATCTGGAGTGGGCAAATAAGAAATTGAATTTGGCAATTTCTTACGCCATTGTCTGAAGACATGAATGGGCATGTTCTCATGTGGAGCAAAAAAAACTTCTCCGGTAGCGCTGGGGTTAAAAAAAAAGAAAGAAAAAAAAGTGCCACCCACCTTCCACCAAATCTTTATTTTTCTTTTGCACTTTATTTGGATCAATTCAGACCTTTCAAGTCCTTACTTTTTAGAAATACTATTTAGCCTATATACGTGTATGTAGTGCGACCATACGATTTGGTGAATGGATAAAGGCTAGTCTGTAAATTAAAAATGCATATAGTTACAAGAAATATATATATATATATGAAAATAGCTGTGCGGTTGGCTTACATTTATGCATTTTGCAGATGCTTTTATCCAAAGCCACTTACATTAGAGGAACATAAGCAATTCATCAAATTCATTCAATTCATCCAATTCAAGTGCCAAGAACATTCATAGTGTACAAAGTCAGGTTTATTAGAAAGCCAGATTAGGAAACAAGCTGGAGCTTAGGTCATTTGTCTGTGCATTAAAAAAATACAGTTTAATACACACTCTTGTGACCATCAAGTTTGTAGAACGAGGTGTTGCTCTAAGATGGCTGCTTGACAAAAGATAAGATGACCGCATTCGCCATCAGTCAAAGAAGCTCTTTCACCTTCTCCTCTCAGTGTACACTTCCATTTATGTTAGTAATGAGTTATATGTCAAGCTTATTTAATCTCTTTGTTTAGTCATCTAACATTATTGAATCTGACAGTAGTTATATTTTATTTAGTCCTATATGAGTGAAATCTCCTTGTTAACTTCATGTTTTTTGTCTTTGTGCCTTGATTTCTTTCTTTTATATTTATATATAATATAATATAAGCAGCAATGTTTTTTAGTAAGTGATATCTGTAGAGATTGAACATGTCTGAACTTGTCCTCGTAGAGCAGTGGGGGAGGGGGTGTCTAGTTCTACCAAAGCAGAAACTGCAGTCTACAAGACTCAGAGCAGGGACGGTTGGCATCCAAAATTTTCCAGCCTAACCATTGGAGGGAGAAGTGTGTCCTATAGTGCAGTTTTAGAATAGAGAGTAGAATATATTCCTATTGTTATAGGAAAAGATAGTCAAACTGGTGTGTTTCAGATCCTGTGAGAAACTACAAGACAGCATAAGATCGGAAGGGTAAGAGGAAAATAAAATTCCAAAAAAACTGAACTGGAAATGTGATAAATTATGTATTTTTGTTATCTAAATTTTATCAATTTAATTTGTGTCTGGATATATTTTTTATTTTTCTTAATGTCTGTGACCTTTTGTTGTGACATTTTTGAGAATTTTGTTGATCTTTCTAAAAATAATTACCGTTGAAGCATAGACTTGCATTTTATCTTCTTTTTTTTTTTTACTTCTTTTTTCTGTCATAACACAAATGCATTTTAAATGTATTGATTAGCAATTAGCAAATACATATTCTCAAAATCAGCCTGTCAGACTGAAGTTTATTGTTAAAGGCTGTGAATTAGCCACAACTGTAGTGGTGGTGGATTAAAGGGACACATTTAGAAAAAAAGATCTAGATAAAGTAGTCGGCCAAACTAATCAACTAGTAGTCGATAGTTGGACAGCTAGTCAGCCATCTTAACCCATTCCTAACTTCAATAAACATTCTCATGAATTGTAACAAATGTTATGAATGTTCTGTTAACTTGTGTTTACTAATACTAATTAGTACTATGAACTAATATTTTTCAAATGTGTAACTTTCATTTATATGAATCTCATAATGATCTCTTCTTTTTCTCTGATTGCAGTACTCTCCAGACCTGAACAAGCTCTTTTGCCAGTTGGCGAAAACGTGCCCAGTTCAGATGGTGGTGGAAGTTGCCCCTCCCCAAGGCTCGGTGCTCAGAGCCACAGCCATTTATAAAAAGTCTGAGCATGTGGCTGATGTGGTCCGGCGTTGCCCCCACCACGAGAGAACACCTGATACTGATGGTATGACGCTATCTTTCTCGCACTATTGTACAAGAAAACACCAGCTTTAAGCTCTCTCACCTGATCTACTAAAAGACATTAACAGATCTGTGTACTTTCTGTTCAGGATTGGCTCCTTCTGCTCACCTGATCCGAGTGGAAGGAAACTTGCGTGCTATTTACAAGGAAGATGACATCACCTCCAGGCACAGTGTTGTGGTGCCCTATGAAGCTCCTCAGGTCAGTGTCAATATTTGAATCTGTAATGGCAAGATTTACAATGAACAATGAGATGGAACAAAGTAGATGACAAATGTGAGTTTATTTTGTAACGTCATTTTTATTTTTTTTGCAGCTGGGAGCAGAATTCATCACAATTCTGTATAATTACATGTGCAATAGTAGCTGCATGGGTGGCATGAACCGCCGGCCCATCCTCACAATCGTCACTCTGGAGACTCAGGAGTAAGTAGTGCATGTTTTATTCCTCTGTTAGTGAATTGCATTCCTATGTGAACCAGGGGTGTCCGAGCGATATCACGATCTGTTGATAGTGGACGATTAAAATGTCGCCTAATAGTAAACATGCTGCCGCTTAAGGGATAGTTCACCCAAAAATTAAAATTCTGTCATTATTTACTCACTCTAATGTTGTTTTAATTTATTTCTTGTGCTGAACACAAAAGAAAATATTTTGAAGAATGTGGCTATCCAAACAGTTGCTGGTCCCCATTGACTTCCATAGTAGGAAAAAATATACTATGGAAGTCACTGGGGACCAGCAACTGTTTGGATAGCCACATTCTTCAAAATAAACTTAGTATTATATCTTCTCTTGAAAAAAACTTATTCGGGTTTAAAACAACTTGAGAGAGTAAATGATTACAATTTTAATTTTTGGTGGAACTATCCCTTTAATGTTAATATAAAAAAAAAACAAGGAGAAAATCACTTGCTGCTTTTGACTGAGAACTTTAATAGTAGCTTTAAGAATCAATGTATAATTTATACTGTGAGGTTTATGTAGTGTTTTATTTTTTGTTCATTTAATTTCTTTCTTGAATGCTGCTGTTAAATACACCTACTGTAGCTGAACAAATAAAGCACTGTTCAGTTGTATATTATGTTGTGCATGTGTAATGTGTATCATTGTTCTTATTTTTTAATAACAAAGAAAATAATGACAAATATGTTTATCTTTGCCACTTTGCCCTACATGTCTGCCATTCTTTTTTATTTTATATTATATATTTTACATTTTGTTACCCAAGGCTTTGTTTTTAAATAAGGACATTAGTTTGGCTGTAATGCTCAGTCACTTGGAAAATAGTAAAACCAACATGAAAAAGAATTGATAAAAACGTGAATTGTGATGTTCCTGAAAAAAATCGTGATGTGATATTTTTGCAATATTGCCCACCCCTAACACAAAGGATCATCAAATCTGTTTTACTCTTGTCCTTTAGCGGTCAGATGCTGGGCCGCAGATCCTTCGAGGTGCGTGTCTGTGCGTGCCCAGGCAGAGACAGGAAAACTGAAGAGAGCAACTTCAGGAAAGAACAGGAGACTAAAACCGTGAGCAAGACCCCCTCTACCACCAAACGAAGTATGTTTGCGTGTGTGTATATGAATGCAATTCAGTTAGATTGCACGTACACTGCTGAATAAAAGTATACATTTCTTCAGAATGTTATAGTAATGTAAATCTGATCTGGCAGATTTGATGAAAGAATCCTCTTCATCTTCATCTCGACCTGAGGGCAGTAAAAAGGCCAAGCTGAGCGCCAGCAGTGATGAAGAAATCTATACTCTGCAGGTGATCACACACTTTCTGTTTTCTTTTTATCATTCTTCTGTGATTTTCATGGAGATTATTGTGGGCTTTATTGAGGGGTTCATTCAGGGTAGCCGTGGGTCCTTAAAAAGTCTTAAATGATGTAAGATTTTTGGATTGAAATATCCCAAAACACTGGAACAATGATATATATTTTGTTGACTTTTGTACTTGCATTATCCCACATGTCTCCAACTGTTTAAATACATAGAAAACATTTATTTAAACCAGTGTAACAACCCGTATAATTGCGTCGCCTATCAATAACATCATAACGTTATATCCACTTTACCCTCCATTTCCGGTTTTACTTCGATAGAAACCATGGAAACATCAAAGACGCTTTAATATATTATGTTTTATTAGACAAGTGAGTAGCTGTTTGGATACCTTTATCGAGAGAAAACTTAGTTATATACTACCATGCAAAGGCAAAAGCCCGTAACTTCGTTTTTGGTTATTGATATTTTTATATTTTTTTATATTCATATATAAAAATGAAAACTTTTTATGATGTAGGCTGAAAATTAGCTTCCACTCTTTGAAAGACCAGCAGCCGCCACTGCTTTCAACGCTCAAATGTATTTTTAGTATGATTGTGTTGATGAAATAAAACGGTGCTGCATTACCCCACAATTTAAATTTTTCCAATAAAGTGACCTGAATGAGTTGTTATTCAGCACTTGTGGCGGTTTCATTAGAATTAAATAAAATAATGTGATTTTAAGTGATCAAACGTAACTAACAAAGTTCAAGTTCTGGGAAGGAGGCGAATGTTACTTCATTTTAATCGTAAAATAAACAAAACAAAAGGAGCGGCAGCAGCCGACTGCGGCATATAAGTATAATAAAAATGTAAAATGTCCCAGACTCTAAGCCCTGCTTAATAGCACAGTAATGTTAATAAAACTTCAATACATTAGCTCATCCATGAACATGATTTCTGCCTCGGATCGAGTCCCGTCGGATTACTTTCCATCGGCTGTGGAAGTCAAGAAGACAACTCTTATGATTCCACGATCATTTCTCTCCGTCATCAAGCTACGCCTTGGTTATTTTTTTGAATAAGCGATCTCTAGCGGTGAAACTTACATACTGTGCCTTTAAATTAAATTAAGTTTTATCAAATTTAAGGCCATAAGAAAGGTTTAAATATCTTAAATGGTATAGCACAATTGTTAATTATCATTTTAAGTGGTTTTAAATTTACGACTGGAAAAACAGGAATCGAAATGTGGTCTATTGATTGTTAAATTTCAAAAAGGTGTTGATTGTATTAACTTTTCTTTCTTTCTTTCTGGTTTTAGTGTTTTTACACAATAAACTGTATCTGCCATTTAATTCAATGTAAACTCTTGTAGCTTCCCTTTAGGTCACAGAAAGGAAAGACTAAGAACATTATTTAACACATTCAGTATATAGATTTTACAGTATTGGTTGACTTCTAATTTGTATGTATTGTTATATTAGTACACAAACCAATATGTATATATTGAATAAAACTTGTCTGGAGTATTTTAAACCTGTTTTGCTGTTAAGCAGTATTAAGTCCTGTGCTGCAGCCTGCAGAATCTGAGATATATGATTTATGAGGTTGTATGTTTTTTTTTCTGGCATTAACATTTACGGTATTAATTTAATTTGTGCAGATCTTAGAAGGTATTTAAAGTTTTGCATTTGGAATTGTCTGCTTATACCCTGGAATTAACTAAATGTTTCTTTTGACTTCATCTCAAAAATCTGTGTTATTCACTAACAAACAGCTTACAATAAGGTTTTTTATAGGTTGCAGTCACAAAAAGTGCCTGGTGCGATTAACATTAAGGTATAATAACCCACTTAGAGTAGGTGTTAAATTAAGTTTTATTTAAAATGTACTTTGCTGAAGGTACTGACTATGATACTTATCTTATTTATATATATATGTATATATGTATATATATATATATATATATATATAGTTATATAAATTCTCTCTCTTCTCTAGCCTCTTGTCTTTCTTTAATTTTAACTTCTTTTTATTGTATTTTTAACCTTTTTTGATCACAAATTTTTAAAAAAATATATATATGTAAAGCACTTTGAATTACCACTGTATTAAATGTGCTTTATAAATAAACTTGCCATGGCTTACCTAGTTTGCACTAATCAAGTTTATACTTAAAACTTGGCACTGTGTATTACAAATATTGCTGGATAAGACTTTAAACAAAACCGTTGTGGTTTATTTGTATGCATGACTTCTTCACACAGGTGAGGGGTAAGGAGAGATTTGAAATGTTAAAGAAAATTAACGATGGCTTGGAACTTAGCGACGTTGTGCCTCCAGGTGACGTAGACAAGTACCGGCAGAAAATGTAAGTGTTATTTCACAACTGCATATTTTTCTGTCTTGTAAACTACTTTTACAGCATTTACACAATGACTGTCAACAGAGAGCTCATTCGACACTTATATATCCATAACATTCTTTGAATTTTGAATTCAGCTTGTCCAAAACCAAAAAAGAAAAAGATGGCCAAACACCTGAGCCCAAAAGAGGGAAAAAACTGATGGTAAAGGATGAAAAGAGCGATTCTGATTAAGATGGCGGGATGCTGAAAGAAAAGGAAAGGGAGAGTTTTGTTTTTTTCTGCCTTCGTTATTGACCAAAACAGCTTGTCATAGAGGGAGCATTTGTTGAATTGCAGACCCATGTGATCCCTCAGTCCTGTATGTAATATTTCATCTTGTTTACTCCACGGGGACATGTGTAAGTCAGCTGATCCAGAAAAGTTCTGTATGAGTAAGCCTAGTATCAGCTGGCTACTGTAGGGTGTGTTGTGCTCTATCAGCTCTAGAGAAGCAATACTGGCCCATCATTTTGCAGACCTGATAAATGAATGTCAAGCAGTGAGGCTTAACTGTGTGTAGGATTTTTTTTCCTGTTGTGGGTCAGTGCAGGTCACTTGCCTCCTAACTCGTAGTGTCTGCACTCTGGTTAGGTTGTAAAGGAGTTTGTCTCTGAATTACTAGATGGCCAGATTTAGTTATACCAGTATTTTGTAACCTGTTGTATTTTGTAACCAGCTTTTTTTAAAGAAAAGAGGATGAATAATAGATGAAACGAGCAGCACTGGTTACAAGCCAAAATCTGTAATAAAAAAATAACAACAAAGCAACACTGTATTTTGTATTTAGAATCCTTTTTATTAACTTTTTTTCATCTTTATATCTTTATGTATGAAAGAATACACCATCTTTGATTTCTCTTGCTCAAAGAGTAGAACATGGGTCTAACAAATCTTTAAATTGATCCGTTATGGTCTGAAGATTTTGTGCAACCATATACTGCAATTTTAACTACTTCTTGATTTACTCCTGTTATTTGTTGTTTTAAGTAATATGGCAAAGATAAAAACTCATAACTGGCCAGTCAAAGTTACCATGAAATAACGGTCGATGTGTCAGTGGTTATGGGTTGAATGCCTAAATATGAGCAAATACTCAGGGCATGTTTTAGTCCCTCCTGGTAATCTTGATAAAACTTTATACTGTTCTAATTAGAATGTTATGCTGTTTTTATTTTCCCCTTTTGTGTTATTGTACACGCATAGTTGCCTTTATACATATACACATGCATTTATTTGTATCTGGGGATGTTTTTTTTTTAAAATACACGCTTTTTAAAAAATGTATTGTCTTGATTTATTTTTTGGTAGAGCATTTACGTTTATGCAGTTTTAAACATGTTACAAGAAATTACATGCATGTAAGATTCGTAATAAAACATGCAACACAATTACATAACATTGTGCTAGGGGTTAGGACTGCCAATTTGGAGCTTGTTGACAATCATATTGTGTGCTTTGTGTGCATATGAGTCTCAAAGTATTCATTGTTGGCATTCCAAGCAGCGAATCATATTGGATTCACAAAAACCCCAAATTTAATAGATTGGTTCCAAATCCCACCCACTACCCAAGTGTACACTCTTAAGTGGTGCTATATTTAGCAGATGTAAATTATTGTTTATAATACAAGAATTGTAAGCTAGAATCAAAAGTTAATGAATTATATATAAAAAACATTATTTTTTATTGTACTACTATTTTTTTATTCGGATGAAATGGCAAATATCATTGAGGCAAACCTAACAAAAATGACAAGAAAATTGTGATTCATCAAATGATTGTCCAGTGTGTGTCATAAGGACTAACTGACTTGTGAGCACAACGTTCAAACTTCACAAAACTATGTACATATAAACTGCAGAACAATCATAATTTCATCATTTTCCATTAAGAAAATCCTTAGAACTTTGCAACTGTGCTGAAGTTGAAATTTACAACCAAAGCAACTTCACAGTATCCATGGGATCTCATCCTTTAGATCTGACAGATGATCATCTGCTTGGATCCCGATGACTGGCAGCTGTATTTGTATGCAAGTCCCACCTGCTGCCCTCATTATCCCTATGAGGACATTTGTCATGTTACAAGGACTGTAGATCAATAGCGACGTCGAAAGAGGACGTTTCTGAATTGACTGTGGAGGACAGTGTGATAAGTGTACGTCCATCCAGTGGTGCGAAAAGTGGGTACAACTTTTCTCTGAAATTTGCAGTAAATGTAAAGATATGTGAGCGTGTCTCTGCATTGTAGAAAGACAGCTGCCCTTCCTCATAATCAAGGTAGATTCCCAGCTTTCTGGGAACAAGTGTAAGAGGTAGCTCAGTCTCCGGCTTGGTGCATGCATAAAACTGCCGTGTGCTTTTCCATATGGTCCAGAAGCCCTCACAGGGGTTCATGGGACATCGGCCTTGCCTTTGGGAGGAGGAAGTGGTCACTCCAATACGCCAGTAGCCTTTGTTGGCAATATCAACTTCCCAATAGTACCGACCGGAAATGAGCCCTTCCCGGCCCAGAACGCACGGCCAGCTGTCAAAGCGCTGGTTACTGAATGACATTTCGGTTTCGCTCAGAGCTTCCTGTACCTTCTTTTTGTCATCTGAGAGTTGTAACCATGGGTGGTTAGTCATGGGGTCCAGTGTGATGTCCACTAAACAGAGGATATGATAAAGTGGGACAGGTGCAAATATAAATTTAAAAGCTTTCTTAAGCCCAAACTAATTTTCATTGGCAGGTGAATCATAAAGGTCTGAATCTGGGATACCTGAAGCACTGCAGATCCATCTCCACACTATGGAAAACCGTGATAAACATTACTACCACAGTGATGATTAAAGTGATGACATGTTGGATGCTTGCCACATTAAATTGTGTGCTTAACAATATAATGCATAATAAATACATAAATCTGTACCTGAGTTCGGAATGTACTTTGGTGACTCTGTCAAAACAATTAAACATTTAATTGTACTGTATATAATAAGTATGAGTAGTCAATATCATTTAATCACTAAATTATAACTTTTGTCCTAAAAGGAATTTAATGTAAATAGCCAAATCTGTATTTCAATCTATTGACTGGTCTAAGTTAAAAAAAAAAAAAAAAATTTACCTGTTTTCCAGGTACGATGTTTGCTTAGGAGCCATAGCTGAGGAACAATACCCTAAAAAATAAATTATAAATATAATACATCTAAATATACTGCTTATATTATTCTGTGTGTGTGTGTGTGTGTTATATACAAATATATATGAATCTCTGTAACTGAACCTGAAATCTCTGAAACTGAATCTCTCTAGAATGGAATCTCTTTCTTGGAAAGGAGACAGCAAACTGCCATAAAGGTCTAGAATGTTCGAAAACACAAATAACCAAAGCACAAATGCATTTTTACAGAATAAATACCCCAAAGTGAAAAAAGAATAGCTACTTTGGGCATGGTGATGATCTGTAAACTGTGCCAAACTGTTTACATAAGCAGTGATAAAAGTGTCTCCTGATTCTGTTTAAATTGTCTGTTGATTCAGTATATGGTTGCAAACTATGGACTCTTGCTAGATGTTTAAAAAAAAAAAAAAGTAGTTTATTGGTCTCTTATCTAAACTTGTACCTGGCTGTCCTGCTTCAGTAGAGACCAAGTTATGAATTCCAGAAAAGGCAATAGAGTCAATATTTTCCTCTTCTTCAGTTCCAGCTGCTTCAGAAACTGGGCTAATTCGTGCCTCATCACACCACAGCGCTGCACACAGGTATAATATACTGTACATGTACAAAAAATACTGTACATACATTTTTACATTATCACATAAATATCATGGGGTCAAACACGCTGATCTCACCTCTGACACAGTCTGTAGCTCTTTAGCCCATTCCATGATCTTCTGCTCCATGTGCTTGGCAGAATCAGCCTTGTTCTCTTTCTGCTCCCAGATCGCATCTCGTTGTTGTCGCCATGTGCTCTCACTAAACAACTACAGGTAGGAGAAAATAATAAACTGATACAATATAAGCAATGACCTTAATGAAAACAATTCAAGATGTTATTCTTTTTCCAGAAGTTTGGTGACTGCCATGAGTAATTCGTAGTTTGATCACTGGGGTGCTTGACGAGATTTCTGGTTTTTTGCGTATTTTTTTATAGGTATATTAGAAGTACTGTATGTATACTACTACACATACATATTTGAAAGAACTATAATGGATATGTAAAATTATTATAGAATATAGAATTATCACAAATTCTATTTTTTTTTTACATTTTGATCAACTCAATGCACTTTTATAAATTTTCTCTATATTAAAAAAAATATTTCAGTGAACATCTCATGTTTGTGAACTTGTTAGACATAACTGATATCAGTTAGGCGGTAACCTATGTCGTTTGTTCATAAGACTCTTTTAGTCATGAACTCACATTGTCAACTTTCTTGAACTCCTGTGCCCACTCCAGGATGAGCTTGCGGCATTGCTCCAGACTACGTAGCTCTGCATGCATACTTGGGTCTTTGTCTGCATTGGCACCAGGCTAAACACACACACACACACACTCAATATTTATTGTGATATTTTAGACATACTGTAAGTGTAGTCAAACACCCACCCATTACAGTCTGTATTGAGGATATTCCACATTCCTTTTTCCCACTCTCCAGACCCCCAAAGGGTGATGCGATGGAAATCCAGTTTCATAACACAGAAAACCTACCTCACCATTCCATGGTGAATTTCACCAACAGTTCAATACAACCATCATGACAGGTAGTGACATGGAGTTAATTTAGTCTTATCAGTAGCTTTATGATACATGAATATG
Organism: Gila orcuttii; assembly: GCA_026230005.1. Lineage (NCBI taxonomy): Eukaryota > Metazoa > Chordata > Actinopteri > Cypriniformes > Leuciscidae > Gila > Gila orcuttii. The sequence goes on from JAPDVR010000004.1 coordinate 17,475,644, forward strand.
AAACTTCTATGGACTTAGCTTTGTAAACGGGTGATAAACAATTACTTTATAAGATGTTGCTAAGCGACCTTTATAACATTAGAGACAGTTCATGAAAATGAAAATTCTATCATTTGGTCCCTCCTGTTGTTTGAAACCTGTTTTTCAGTGGCTTTTTCTTAACTGTTTCGCAGTAGGTGGCAATGTAACTCTCTTAATGAGTGAATAATTTAATTGTTTATTCAACCGATTCGTTCAAAAACACTGAATCATTAAGGAACAAAACCATGTGAATATTCACAGCCACTAAAAAAGTAAGTTCTATATAGTATGAATGTAATCTGGATGTATTTCATTCGATATGCTGTCATTATAATGTGACCTAGCATCAGTTGCCTCGCTTCACTGCCATTCACAAATCCTCTCTCATGACCTCATGGGACAGTAAAGTCATGCACACTTCAGAATCTCACCAGAAAAAGTAGGTCATCCGGGTACATTTTGCCTACTCTTTTATGAGTGATATTAATTCGGTCATACTTCTTTTGTCACATACCCTACTGTTTTCCACCTATGTATTAGAGAAGTATGTGATTTCAGATGCAGACAATATCTTTATGAAGTGAGTCACTGAATCATTTACCTAACCGATTTGTTCAAAAACACTGATACAATGCTGTGTGTTGCTCATAGACTCGCAACAGTAATTGTAATTATGAGATTTCAACTGTAAAAAGCGAATTTTCTGAGAGCTTCTACTTGTACCATGTGACCTCTATACCACCTGACTGCTGCCAATTCATTTAGGCACTGATAGTTTTGCCACAGAAACTCATAATTCCCAGTCTGAGGACATGAAGAGCTCCGAGTAGAACATTACGTGTTGTCAGCTCGAAATTACAGTAATTTGACATTATGTAATTTTATTGTTTGTTGTCATGTGACCAGGGTGCAATTCATGTAAAGCTAGATGGCGGGAATGTTTGAGTTAATGTATAAACAGAATCATTTCAGTTTTTTTGTCTGTCATTACATTACACAAATTTTTTTCATCTTGCATTTCATACTGTAATTACATGCAGCTTTGTGGAATCACATGGTGATGATAGTTTTTAAAAACTATAAGCTTTATATGTTACCTTGCAGATATGTTCCACCTGCTGTTTCCACTGAGTGATAAACCTCACACATTCCTGCAGGCTGCGGAGATCTTTCAAGTCCTGTATAGCAACAGAAAGATTGGTATCTTAGGCAAAAACTTCAAACTACAAAACAATACACAAAATATCTATATATCTATCTATCTATCTATCTATCTATCTATCGTCTTTTCTTTCTTTCTTTCTTTTTCTTTCTTTCTTTCTTTCTTTCTTTCTTACCTTTTGTCTGTGGCTCTGACTGCTCTGGCTAGGAACGGAGCTGTGAGCCTGAAGACTTTCATCAGGAACAGCCCAGCGCACAGCTCCGATAGAGCTACTCAAACCAGCTTCAGGTGCCTCAAATCCTGTTATATACACACAACAAAACATACACTTTCTAGTTTTTAAACATTCATACACACTATAAAATCATAAGTGTTATAGGCATTTAATTAGCTTTTAGAAATGTGCCTTAGAAAAAAAAAACATGGTGTGCATCTTGAGACAAAACAATGGCACTGACATATTTTAAGATATACCAGTGCAAGTTGCTTTTAAAACAGCTCAATAATGCATTTTAGTCTGGGACTAGGCTTAAGCCTTGTCTGTGAAACCAGGGGATAATAATATCTTTGAAATCATAATGTTTAAACTTACGTTTGCCCTTCAGGATACTCTTCATGTCGGCTGATTTAAAAATCCAGTTTTCTCTTGAGTACCTTATACAAAACACAAAGCTCATCAAACATCTGAATCAATCCAAGTACTTAATAATTATGATATATTTTATATGTATCATTTATTATGTAATTTAATCATATTATTATATTATAAATATAAATAAATTATTAAAATATAAATTATTTAAATGAATTAAATATAATTTAAATATATCAATTAAATTAAACATTACTATTGCTATTAATTAAAATACCAGTTACTACTAAATTCAAAATGAACACAAATATATCCCAAATATAGGTGAAAGCACAGACAGGTTTTACTTCCTGACTATTGAATTGAATTAACCAGACAATTGAATAGGAAAATCTAAAAAAAAGAGGCCTCTCTCTCTCTCTCTCTCTCTCTCTCTCTCTCTTATATTAAAATATTATGTTTAAATTAAAGGAAGGAAGTTTACATTCCTCACCTTCTCTATTGCGGGAACAGACCAGCTCAGAGATTTGTGGGGCACACCGGCAGAGCACAAGGACCCAGATTCTCTATCATGTCATCTGTATAACTAAACTAGACAACAACCTTTGACTCCTCAATCCACCCTATAGACACATGATATCTCTATCAACTGGTGTAAACTTATAAAGGAGGAGCAGTGATAAGGGCTTTGCCATAGAGGTGGACGGTAACAAAGTACATTTACTTGAGTACTGTACTTAAGTACTCTTTTTGACTATCTGTATTTTACTTGAGTTTTATTTTTTCTGTAAACTTTTTACTTGAACTTCACTACATTTGAAAGACAAATATCATACTTTTTACGTTGGAGATTAATGTCAATCTTGATTCTGACATCAACCTGATTTTCATTTTCAACGTTGGGTTTGGTCTTCTAAATGCAAATTTTGTCATTGTTTTGGAGCACACTAGCTTATAGATAACAGTAAGGCTATCATATTCATACTAAAAGCCAAAAAACTTTAAATAGGGCACTATTTGAGGGAACAGCCATTTGGGTGTCCGAAAACATTGTGGACGTTATTGAGTTCATTTATTAATCTCACATTCAATCCCACTACTGGAATTTTGTTCTAGAAATAAATTTTGATATGATATTGATATGAGGGTAGGTAGGCAGGCATAGATTCAGAGACATAAGGTACTGTAAGTATTACATACAACGATGCAACAATAATAAAACAATGCATTGACATTTACTTTTTACTTTTGATACTTAAGTACTTTTAAAAACAAGTACTTCTGTACTTTTACTTAAGTAAAAATCGGTCTTTACAACTTTTACTTGTAACATAGTAATATTTGACCAGTAGTATCTGTACTACAGTAGTGTCTGTATTACTTTCACTCTCCTCTCAGTTTATTTAGGCGCCACTCACTTTCTGTGACGTTCCATTTAATCCAAGTCCAGAAATGAATCATGTGAATTTGTTCACATCATGTAAGCAATTGCAATTGTTTAAGATGCAGTTTCATTTGAAATAATGGAGAAAACTCATATTATACTCATATGCTGAATACGCAGTTTCATATTAAACAACAACTGGCACAGAAACAGACATAATGAAATATGTCTGGCTCATTTTTCTCACCACACCCCGATGGTTGTCATTCCAAGATAACTTGTACATGAAATGAAACCACAAGTACAGTAAGTTCTCAAATGACTCAAAATATGTCTTTTATTTTCTTACTGCAGATTTAAGAAGTAAAATGTTTGTTACTCTGATCAGTCAGTCCTAAAATAGATATATTACCAAAATCATTTGAAGCATTTGCCTGTAAGATTAAAATGCTTTGTAAGACCATGCATAACAGTTAAGAAATAGCTAAGATAGTTTAATGTATTCATTGATTCTTTAAGAGTAATGCGCTTTAGACCTGTTTTTAAATCTGTTTATTAATTCATTAAGAATGCCTATGGGGCTTCATTTAGCTTTTGATTGTGAAAGTGTTATTGCTCAAGTCGTTATTTGTTCAGTGTTTATTTTCTGCACCTTCATGGGCGAGAGCTCAGCCATTTGTCCTTCACATTGATTTTGATTGGTTGCGGAGGTTCAAACCTTAGATTAACTTAAGCTCATACTTTATAAAGGATGACCACCGAAAGACCATGTAGTATCACATGGTTACATAAGCATTGGTACTGTATGTGGTGTCTATTTGTGCATGTATTTGATATTGGACTAATTTGACGCTCAATATATAACAAAAATAACAGACATCATGTTATTGCATATTTGGACTCCATAAATTCACAAAAATTTGGGTTGTATACAGATGTTTTATATTAAAGCAAATGATCTGCATGTGACAGAAAACTAATCAACAATTTACAATTTTTTTAATTTATATTTCTTAGGCAGTTCTTGAATAAATATTACAACTGTCCCAGCCTTCACAAAACCTGGGATCAAACAAGCAATCTTTTGGCTAACAGCAAAGGGTTTTAACAGGCAGGCTACACCACTGATGGCTAGTATGCTGTGTGATTATACAAAATGAGCATCCGTTTCTACATACATCCTACATGTTGGTGTGTTTAACTCCAGCTCTTGAAGAACTGTTTGAAGAGGACAGATTCACGACCCTGAGGGAGAATTTCCACCTAAGGACATAAAGAAATGTGGATGACTGAAAGAAGAGATCTAGTTCTGTGCATATAATTGAAAATGAAACAAACCTGCGTTCTCATCCTGGGATAGTTCATTTCTGTAATAAACTCATCTGCCACCTTCATGGCAACTCTCTTCTCATCTAAATTAGCTCCATTCCCTGTGCGTCAATAAAGTAAGGCTATGATTATAAAAGTGTGCTTTTACTACACAAGCAGACGAACAAATACACACAATCACCTTTCCAAACGTAGATCTTCCAATTAGAGCCATTGTCCAATATGAAGCAGTTATCTTTCTCCAGCAGCTCTTGAGCGAAAGGTCCTTTGTCACACAGTTTTGTCAAGGTCATTTGGCCTGTTGCGTTAGACACCTGAGAGAGAATTATTCAGATCTCCAATGTGAATTATTATTATCCCTAGAACATTCTATAGCCTAAAAGCATCTCCCGGGAAAATGCTACTTTAATTGACCATTTTATTGGTAGATGAACCGTTTGACGGAAAATAAAAGGTAATTTTGATACCTGCACATTACACTGTAAAGGAGAGAGAGAACTGACCTTGTAAAGGCAAGCAGAATTAGAGATATCTGCTTCAGCATCTTCCTCTGTTGAGCTGTCCTTCAGAGCTGGGATTGGACCAAGTGCCTTTCAAATAAATTTGAGATGGTGTTAATGGTTATAATATTCCTCATCCATTTATGAATGTTTGCATTTATTAATAAATTACATATAATTTATATATAATTTAGAAATGTTCACATTTTTTTTAAAAGGAATTTTAGAATTTCTTATTCTTTGGTCTTTGTTTTGCCTTACCGGGATAGTTCACCAAAAAATGAAAATTATCCCATGATTTACTCACCCTCAAGCCATCCTTTAGGTGTATATGACTATCTTCTTTCAAATAAACACGAACACAAGTTATATTAAAAAATAAAAAGTAATCTACGACTCCAGGGGGTTAATAAATGCCTTCTGAAGCAACGTGATGAAAAAAATATCCATGTTTAAAACTTTATAGACTCAAATAACTATAGCTCCTAGCAGATGGCCTTCGCAAGTTGACTTACGCCAAAAGAGAAACCCCTGACGCAATGTATGACGTAGGATGTAAGAGTAGCCTCTCGCGGTTCAAACGAATAGGGCTGGGCAACAAACTCAAGCTCCTCTTCTCTTGTATTGAAATCCTTCGATATTTCCATTTACAAATTCTCATTTTAGACTTCTAATTCGTGACTGGTTTTGTTTTACTTTATCCTCTGCACTTCCGTGTTTGTCAATACCTCATGCGTCGGGTCAGGAGTTACTCTTTTGCCATAAATCGATGAGTACGGCTGGCTGTCTGTCTGTCTTAAGTTTTAAATATGGATATTTTTCTTACAAAACCACATCGCTTTGCTTCAGAAGGCCTTTATTAACCCCCTGGAATCGTATGGATTACTTTTATGATGGATGGATGCACTTTTTTTGAACTTCAAATTCAGGACCGCCATTCACTGCCATTATAAAGCTTGGAAGAGCAATGACATTTTTTAATATAACTCCGACTGTGTTCGTCTGAAAGAAGATACTCATATACACTTAGGATGGCTTGAGGGTAAGTAAATGATGGGATAGTTTTAATTTTTGGGTGAACTATCCCTTTAATGACAGCAGTACTTGAGCTGCATGAGCCTTAACCTGATGATCATGTTGTCCAACATCATTTGAGAATGATTCAAAGATCATCTTCAATGGAATGGAGGTTTGTCACCTGAACCATCTCCAGTGTTTCCTCTCCCTCTGTCACATCAACGATGTGAGCTTTGCCATTCCTCTCTGTGTCTCTGATCAGCATTGCTATCTCACGCACCTTCTGTCGCTCAAACATGTTGGCTTTGGAACCGCTCCATGCGACTATAATCTGAGCATAAACAAACGATTGGAACTAAATGATTGGCCATGATTAGCCAACTAAAATAATAAATAATGGCACCACAATGAGATATATTACATAAAAAAAATGTTTTACCTACGCATAAACTTATACATACACACCTCTCCCAAGTCCAGTATGAAACAGTCGCCCTTGTTGAAGCTCCCCCAGCTAAGCTCCACCTCTCTTGCACGGATGTTTTTCTTTCCTTTGACTTGGTACAGATGTGTAACAGGGCCAATCCTAGACCTGGCACTCTTGAACCCAGACTCCACCCCACCCTCCTGAGACAGATGGAGAAACCAGTAAGTCCATATAGTGGCGCAATCTTTAGACATACAGTACTGGTCAAAATTTGGGGTTTCTTAAGATTTTTTATGCTTACTGCTCCATTTATTTGATCAAAAACACAGAAAAAAACGGTAATATTGTGAAATATTATTACTAGTTAAAATAACTCTTTTCTCTTTGAATATATTTTAAAATGTAATTGATTCCTATGATGACAAAGCCTAATTACTCCAGTTTTCAGAAATCATTCTAAGAGGCAGATTTGGGGATCAAAAATATTTCTTATTGTTATCAATGTTAAAAACATAGTCTTTTGTGAAATCATGATTTTTTTTAAGGGTTCTTTTGGAAATAAAAATGTCAATGGCATTTATTTAAAAAAATAAATTGTTTGTAACATTAATGTCCGTAACACTTTTGACCCATTTAATACATAATTGCTGAATAAAATATAAGTTTTTTTCGAAAAATACATATATATATATACAGATTTGTTGATTTTGTCCTATTGTCTTTCTCTCACCTTGTAGCTGACTCCTTTTGGGAAGAGTCCCATGAACTCAAGTGACTCATAGCCTTGCACCTGTCGATGTTGTACTGGCTCTCCTCCCAAGAAGCAGTCCAGTTGAGTGGCAAGCATGGCACAAGCACCCTGTTCATCCCGGGACGACTTCTCACCTTGATCAGAGGAGGGAATGCTAAAACTACAGGAACCTTTCACTAATGCAAAAAAATTTACAAAAAGACTCAGCCTGCACCTAAGTTAAAACAATGCTTTATATAAACTGCATCAGATGCATTTTCATTCTTTCTACATTTAAATTGATACAAATAAACAGACACTACACACCCATCCACATGTGCAGGTCGCTTCCATCCTTTCCACGGTTGCTGAGCACAATGTACGCGTCTCCGTTGTAGAAGATTCCTCTCTGCAATGGATCAAGGAGCACAGCCTTCATCTTCTCCACCCTCCAGACCCACAGCCCTGGCTCTCTCACTTCATGGGTAAACTGGCTCTGTGCTGCCCGCAGATTAAGCATCCTGATGAGGGGGGAGAGAAAGAGTGAAGAGTTTGTGTGTATGTGGAGGTCGGAGGCTGCCTTATGAGAAAGGAAACAAGTGAATGAGAGGAGGGGGTAAGATAAGAAAAGGGGGAATGAAGCGAGGAGAAGTGGATGAGAGAGAGAAAGAAGAGAACGAATGAGAAGAAAGAGCAAAGGGAAAGAAGAAAATATCAGATATTAGTGAATAATGGATATTGTAGAAGCAATGCAATTGAAGCAGAGCACAGGATTAATGAGATATTTAAATACAGGATGAATGGAATTAGAGATATTAGAAAGCAAGAAAATGGTTTAGGGAAGGGGAAAATGGTAATAAAAGAAACAGAAAATGGAAATTTGGAAATGATGGGAGAGAAAGAGCAGCAGACAGGTATGATGGAGTTAGTCTGATCTGGACAGAGGCGGGGAACCTTTAAGGTCAGGGGTCAGATATGGAAGCAGAGCACAGGATTGCATGCTCCATTAGAGATGCACAATGGGAAGGCCGGTGGGAGGTGAGAGCAGAGAGATCAAATATAATAGAGCTGTAAAATGAGATGCAATTGTCCCACACAAATAATTCATAAGGCCAACTGTTGCACAGTCATACAAGATACACGGCTTACATACACCCAGCCACCCTCACCAAAGACAGATAGACAGATCAACAGAGCAAGTTCTCCCACAGTCAGTGCATTTACAGTGATTACTTAAAGGGGACGTAGTAACGTTAACAAAATTCACTTTTATTGTTTATTATATTGTTAATTATGTGTCCACAGTGTGTTAACACACCCTACTATAGTAAAAATCTATCCACTCCTTTTGTTATTTTCCCCATAAATCTGAAACAGTGTCTTAAAATGAACCGTTTAGGAATGTGCTCCAAAGTGACGTCACATTGAAACAGGCCCCACCCATGACTGGCACCGAGTCTGCCCTATTATCTTAGCTCCTCCCCTTAAGTGAGGTGTACAAAGTCCGACAGGTTTATCTCCTCACCAGAGCTTTTAACAGCAGCATTCACGTAGGAAATGTATTCTTATTAAAGCTACTAAAGTTATTCAATCAAGAGCATTAACTGTTTTTCTTTTGTTGTTTAAATCACATTAACAGCATATACGTAGGTACGGGTATCAGAATGGAACCGGGCCCTCTAGGCCCTCCCTAAACTATTGTAACAAATTATATTTACAAACTTTTAAATAATAGTTTAAAAAGTAAAAACTTTTTAAATAAAAAAATCATCAGTTTTTAATGTTATTTTAGGAATAATAAACATCTAAATCTTTTTTGGGAAATAAACCCTTCAAATCTGCCTACTCAGTGTGAGTTGTATTGTGTTGTATTGTGTAGACGTCTGTTTTCTCTTAGCCTTAGCAAGTCCATGAGAGACAAATTTTAAATGACAGGAAAATTGACGAATCATATTGTCCCTCTTAATTGGTGGGGCTTGTTATCAGTAAGTTTATGACGCTTTCCACCCGCTGTGAGGAACTTGATCGGAAAAAAATAATGCAGATAAAATAGCTAGCGCTATTTGTTATGGAAACCGCAACCAACATTAATGAGGAGGACATTGTTGCCAATTAATTATCCACGCTGTTTTCAAGATTCAAGAGCAATTTCTTTACCCGCTGTTACGTTCACAGACATAAGACGTGAAAGAGAACTTAGTTTAATACTTACGCGACACGCCGTCTGACAGCCAGTTTTCTGTGCGCATGCTTCAGATGTGTGTACTCAGAAAACCCAAACCCGATCTCACGGCAATTCGTACATATTTTACGAATCATACAACCTCACTCGTACGAATTTTGCTAAATCTTACATATTTGACAAATTGCCCAATTTATATGAATACGTACGAATGACCTACCTCTGACCTCGCCCCTAAACCTATCCATCACTGGGGTTTAGAACATTTTTACTAATTGGTCGTGAGATAGCGTTGGAAAACCATAGAAGTTTAAACTGATATGGCTTTAAAGCAGATAATAACTTTCATGATGATGATGATGAACTTCAATTCACGTGAGCACGATCGCGATAGAAATAATGATCAAAACCAAACGTTACCCATTAATTTTTTGGCAGAGTATCCGGGGCAGGAGCAGTAAAGGCACAGCGCTATTCTGGATAGGGGGTGGGGAGCAGCAGCTCATTTGAATTTAAAGATACATGCATGATATAGCATGTTTTTGATTCAACTCAAAAATGGCCATTTACAACATGGTATAATAAATGATCTGTGGGGCATTTTGAGCTGAAACTTCACAGACACATTCTGGGGACACCTGAGACTTATATTACATCTTGTAAAAAGGAAGCATTATGTCTCTTTTAATGGCATTAAGCAGTCAGATTTGAGGTCACAAACCGAAATAAACCACATGAGAGTGAGATTTCGTCCTTTGACTGTTCTCACATGATCTGAACATTTACACAATCACCATCTCTACATACACCATCTTGAGAATGAGATGACAATCTATGTTTCCTCTTGAATGATTATGAGTTTAAACTTGAGCTTGTGTCATGAAGCAGATAGCGAAGCGGTTGTACGCATGATGTTTGCTGACACCTCCTTCTTTCACTTCCCTTTCACTTCAAATCTAGTATGAATAGTATAACAGAACTCCAAAATAACTGTTCTTTCAACTTCACTTCCATTTTTTCCAATTTAGCTGGGTTGTGCACTTTTGAGAACTAAATTGAAAATGCTTATTTAAATTTCAGCAAATTCCTGAATTTAAATCAAGGTAGCAAACAGGAGCAGGTCCTGATTTTGCCGTCAGACGCAACTTTCTTGGATCAACATATTTTAGTCCCAACAAAATTTACTCCCAACCATATCCCTACCCCTAAACACATCCCTACCCATTACTTATCCCTAAAATCAGATTGAAATGATAGGTGAAAAAAACTGATGTAGAAGTACCTAACCCTGGTTATAACCCTAAACTTGACATAAACTGTAAACTTGTCCCTCAAATCTGATTAGTTGATTGGAACCAGGATGTTGTTCGAGGATCAACAAAGATGTTGATCCAGGAACATTTGCTTGGTGAAATCAGATTCTGCAAAACGGCTCACTGAATTGAGATTTAAATGTTAATTTACAGAATTAGACTAATTCATCTGATGAGAGAAACAGACTTTTAACATTGTCATCTTCGTACTTAAGACAAGTACTATAGAAACAGTGTAATCATTTTCTTAATACAAGTAATAAAATTAATATTGAATATTTATAATATAATAAATACAATCAAATATAAATAACAATAAATATAATATAAAATATACATAAACAAATAATATAATATAAAGGATTTTATGACAGACTCTATGTAAAGAGAGTGTGTCATAATAATGACAGTTTTTTATTCTCATTTAAAGATATAAAAATTCCTACCTTAATGCAATAGTCTTGAAGTCAGTCAGTCCAGCTCCTGATAGCTCTTAAATGTAACAGCTGCCTGAACAATTGCCTCTACTGCATATACAGTTGACTGGCTTCATGGCCAGGCACAGTTATTGGAAGACAAAAGCGTGCTAACCAAATGATTAGCCGCAGGGTGTTTCAGCTCATCAGCATCTCACATCTGTTGGAAAACACACTGTATGCAAACACATCTCTTTATACTACATAAGCAACACGTCCTTTTAACTGGGTCATGCTCGTGTAATTTATGGAAAGAGTGAAAGAAAAAGGGCAAGAAGGGTAAAAAGTCATAAGAGAAAGTCACAAGGCCAATGTCTGAAAATTAAATGAAGCTCTATTTTTATCAAGAACTTCAGTATTTTATGATTCACCTCATCCACAAATGTCATGTGAGCTTTTACACTACAGATCACAGGCTTATGATTCATATCTGAGATCAGTCACCATAACAATGTGAAGTGAAAATTAAAGGCTGATTTCTCATTTATAATAGAGATAGTTTCCATCATTATTGTCTGTTAAATGGGTGTACACTGAGGTTTTTAGTGAGAGTTTTGACAGGTCTCTTTTTACCGACACAAGCAAAACAACGTTTACATGCAAATGTAGGCTGTTTATGGCATTTACTGTAAGTAAGAGGTTAAGAAAGTGTGTGATGAAAGAACCATCAAGATTCATATCTAGACCTGGTTCTGTACAGAAAAAAAATGATCTAAAAAATATTATCCTGAAAGACCTGGCCTATATCACGATGGTACTGCAAAAATTACCTGGATGACCTACTTTTTCCGGCGAGATTCTGAAGTGTGCATACGATGGAGGCCACGGGAGAGGATTTGTGAATGACAGTTTAGCAACGCAACAGATGATAGGTCACATGATAGTCCGACATTTTCACACGTTTAAAAAAAAAATCGGATCGGGTTCTCGCATCGCAAGTATTTTGAGAGGTGTTTTGACAATTCACAGCCAAATACGAAAAAACGAATAGGCTACGAAAGTTTCGGACTCATTGTGCAAGGACCTTTAAGCTTATCTTTTTCCCTTTTTCTGTTCTGTGCCCCAGAATGCTTCCCACATCCATTTTAAAAAAGGTACATACAAATTTTTACTTTCGTAATTTTACATAATTGTTTATTATTTAGAAAGTTTTGTTAAATTATATGTTCAAAGAACGATTTTGGCACAATGGCGCCACCCTCCGGTTGGATTTTTGCGTCACTGTGGCCACAGTCGAGATTAATCCAGTCAGTTCCTGTCCCAACGTGAACGCGCCCTACTCTGTTGACGTCACGGCTGCAGCTGTTCGGTTCGGCGTGAATGTTATTTTACAAGAGGATTCGGCCATTTCAACGGAACGACCTCGATGTAACGACGAAAGCGACGGATTGTTGTTATTTTTGAAAGCATATACGGTTCAGTTTCGGTCAGATGTGGAGCTACGTATAACAGAAGACGTTTGTTAGCTTTCACGGCTAAGCTTTTGTCGATGAGCTAGAATTGGGTAACGTTAACTGTTTTCCGTATCGTACAACCTTGGGTATGTCAAATTAAAAATATCAGTTCTGTGATTGGCGGAATTAAAAATATAAACGGAATTAAAATTGATAACCAATGCTGTTGCTTGATGTTATTTAGACTGTAACGTTAATGGAAAATGGTTTCGACTTGTAGTAACGTTAACAGTTTCGCATTAACGTTGAAAACGGAAGAGGCTGTTTGACTTAACTTTGGTATTCAATATAACCTTGCAACGATTATTTTAAAACTGTAGTTGTTTTATATGTGTAATGTTACCAATTAAACGTGTTACATTTGTTTCGAATTACCCTTCTGAATGTGAAACTCACGGCCTTGTCTGCCCAGAGACACGCGTTCATGTAGGCCAAAGAATGTGGTGTCGTCGACCTCGTCTAAATTCGTTTGATTCCTAACGTTACATAATTTAACCAAGGACCATGTTTTGTTTCGCTATGTTATATGAAGCTGCTAAAAACCCTGCATTTTAAGTTGCATTTTATTCATTCTGTCTTTATGCCCCTGGAAGATGACTGACAGGGCAAAAGTATCATGTGATTGAAACTCATTCAGTAGTTTAATTCATTGTAGTTTGGTCTGTAAAAACATAGATCAGGTTAGACAGCCGCATGTTGTACATATTTAAATGGTTTTTAAAATAGTAATGACTAAATTAACAAAGACCTCAAACTATTATCTGGGTCAGTGTGTAGTATGTACCTTTTGATAATTTAAATTCCAGACAGATTTGAATGTAGTACAAATGCTGAGATTGATTACTTGACAGCATTAGATTTGTTATTCAAAGAATAATGCTGGAAATTGTTGGCATTATACTACTAGTCTTATTTTTACTTTCAGATTTTACAAGCTTCAGTAAAAATATTTCTGTTTTCCCTTTTATTTTGCTGTTTTTATGCCAGTCCTATTCTATCATTGGTGTACATAAAATGGAAGTGTAATATTTCTGTGTTTTTTCCACTGAAGATAGGTGAAAAGCTGAAAAATGGTAAGACCACACTCAGGATCTCCTCGTTCCAAACACAGGTAGTACATTGCTGTAGATATGTTATTTATATTGTATATACTATTTAATTCTGATATGTCTATCTAATTATCAATATATTGGTGACTCAATTTCAAATTTGTTTCTCATACAGGCCTTTCTCTGACAACAACAGAAGCATGAATCACGAAGGGCGATTTGGCCCCCCTTCAAGAAGCCAGAGAGGTTTCAGAGGACCTCCTGGAAAAGCCCCACCAAGTTGGAGAGATAACAACAGTACTGGACCACAGTCATACCACAAAAGACCCTCGCTCATGGGTGAACGCAGAGAGCGACCACACGGACAGTGGATGCAGAACCAGGATCACTTCCATCCTTATCCCAGCTCACAGGATTCACAGCGGGGCCGCAGGAGGCCTTCTCCACCCCGCTCAAGCCGCCCTCCCCCAGTCCAGCACAGGCAGTCCCCTCATGGTCCTATACATGGACCGCTTAGCCACAGAGCACCCCTCTTCCATGGAAATCACCCTAGCCACACATCTCCATCTCGCCATTTCCATGGCCCTCCATCAGAAAGGCGGGTTCCTTCACCGCATAGTTCCTTCAGGGGTCCCCAGCGACGCCCAAGCCCTCAGGAGCATGACAGGAGCTGGTGCCCTGCACCTCGCGACAGGCCCTTTGGCCGACCAGCACTCGGTGGCCACCACTGGAATGGCCGAGGAGGTTATCCTCACCCTCCTGGTGGCGATTCAAGGCTCTCCGGCCCACCCCATAGAAAACCCAGAGAGTTTCATGGAAGGAGTTCATATCCAGAGAGGTACAAGAATGAAGCTGTGAAGGCTGGGTAAAGTAAATATACGGTTATGTGTTAGATTGCAAAGTCCAGTACACTGCAGGGTGGTGAGAGTAAATCCCAGCTTCCTTCAGCTTTCTGTCAGTGTAAAGTACCACAGGATCTAATGATAAAATGAAAGTCTGTCTGGAGAAATTGTAAAACAATTTGAGGCTTTTTCACCTTTAAGTTTTACTGGCACAGAAGTTATGGCATTCAGCAGCCTGGGGCTGGATCTAAATTGATAAAAAATTTAAGAGCTTCCACACAGCTCAAGCAGCACAAACTGGCATTATAACCCACATGTTTGTATTGTTTGTAATGGATATGTAGGTGGCCTGCAGAGAGAGATCAACATGGGCCGCATGGAGAGGTTGGAAGAGAGTCTCGGCGCCCCAGCATGGAATGGGCACACGGAAGAGGGGGAAGTCCACACTCTCGGCCCCCTTACAGATCACCGGCTCGAAGACTAGGCCAACCCCCATCTGGCTTCTCGCTCAGACCTTATCCACCTATGCGACCTCAGGAAAGGCCCTTTGGGCGGCCATTCAAGAGGAAGAGTGAAGATTTCAGGCGTCCGCCGTCATCAAGTGGTTTTGAGCATGGGCCGCCAAAGCGTTTCCGCAGGGAATTATCAGTGAGACCTCTTCCTCTCAGGGGCTTCCGTGGTCGTGGGTTGTCCCTCAATGATAAGAGTCGACTGCTAAAAGCACGAAATTTTAGAGCAGAGTCAGTGGCCCGGTTCAAACTGCCCCCACCAAGAATTTCGGACAGAGTCCAGAAACCCAAGCCTCAGACAGCTCCAAAGAATGGCAAAGATTCTTCAGGAGTGCCACCACGCAAGATACCGCTCAAAAAGATGCCGTCATCCAGAGAGTCATCCCCCAACACAGACTCCAAGACCGCAGAGCCTGAGAGGGACTCCGAAACAAAGGTGGAATCCCGTCGCTCTGTGAGCGCACACAGGTATGGTATTACCCCTCACACTGTGGCAATGGGCGCGTGATGTTTAGAAGGTCAAGCTTCCTGTTTTTGAATGGCACAACTTTCATCAAAGGGGTATCACCTTGTCAGATGAGATGGATTAGGAGAGAAAAAAGAAAATCATGCCTGTTTTCCTCCTCATTTTTGTCAACAGTATGATGTTAAACCTGTCGTTGTCCAGAATACCTCTGTCCTTGTCAAGAGAATATAGGATAAGTCTGAACAAGTGGTCTTTCAAAAGTTTCACAATCGCAGTCCTTTTTGTTCCAAAAGTCAAATGCCATGTGTCCCACAATGATGCATCCAGATCGACTTTAACCCAGAAGAGATGTTTAAAATGTCTTCCAGGGAGGGAAATGGTTTTTAAGCCGTAATCTGTAAGTGTTTGCAGAAGGATGGTCTGTCCTGTTATACCTTCAGTGCTCTGCCTCAATATGCAACTAACTGCAGTAACCTGAGCAAAATTCTATCTTTCATGGCTACTTCTGATGGACATGGGATAGGATGTCTTGGAAAATGGAAACATGAAGGACATTTTCAATGGAGAAGAAACAGGCAAGCTCTATTTCGGAAGTTATGACATTAAGACACTGTTGATGTATCATGAGTTGTTCCCTAAGAAGAATTTAGATGATTGGCTGGATGAAGAAACAGATTGACTGTTTGAGTGGAAACCAGATTTGATTGCAAGAAGAAAAAGAACTCCATTGAATGAGTCACCATGTACCATCCCTTAATAGAATAATGTAAGATTTGGTCAGCATCTAATCCCATGATCATGGTCAAAGAATAAAACTCATCTCCAATAACCCCAGAAGTTCCTTGAAACTGCATCTGAAAAGAGGCCTTGTCGTGTGAGAACTACTATAAGAAGGAAGTCTTGCTTGCACTTTCTTCCATGACAGATCAACGAGATGGGAACAAAATGGATGTTCTCCCCTGCCACATCCCTCCTCCATAACTGCAGTTCTCTGTTGGTATTTATGAAAAATGTATGCCCTTAAATGCGTTTATATACTTGGCATTGCAGCATTGACATCGACAAGCAGGGATCATGTTACTCCACAACCAACCCACTGACTGAAATGGCAGCATGTCGGAGTTGTGCTGAAGTTAAAAACCTGATCCATATATGCCTAATGAAACCTGCTTACCAAAATGCCAACCATTAATTGTAGTGACCCTCATTAGAAGTTCTGCAACTGAAGAATTGTCTGAGCAATTTTAATTTTAAATGCCTACCTGTTAAGTGAAGATGAAAATGCACATGGAAGAGGTTGATGAATGTCTTTCCACAGACCATGTAGTTTGAAGGTTTTGCAAGACAACTGGCCAACAAATTCTTGAGAAATCAGTCCAGCATTCGGAAGATCCTTTCATCGAATCTTTACCTCAATGTCACTGCAGAATGCAGAGCTGCAAACCAGCTTTTATACCCTGAAATATGTTTTCCAGCAAGAATTGGTCTACAAATACATCTAATCCAGTATGAAAGGATAGGTTTAGAGGAATGTGTCTGGCATGTCAAGTCTGGATGAAAAGTGCTCACCTGCCAATCTGTTAACTTTTTGGAGCGTAACATGATTCCTACACGGCGTTCATCAGGCCACTCATTCAGTCTGCCAATATCTGTTATTCACATTAGCGAAAGGAAGGCTGCTAAATGTCAAGGTGAATCAGGGAAAATTAATCTACCAATTCAAACTGAAGCATGGAGATGATGGGCTTGCTTTGCTGTAAGTACCCATGTAGTAATCCATCATTGGTCCTTCTGCATTTGCAACAATACAATTGGGTTGTTGAGGACTGTGAATGTTTGAGTAATTTAGTTTGAAATGCAACATTTTCTCTCCTCAGTTCACAAAGCACAAGTTTATTACACTTTGAAACAGATAACATTTGTGCATGCCTTCTGCTTTCTCTGAATATTTGATGATGCCGTTTAATACGACATTATATTCCATGCTTAAGCGTCCAGATGATATGGATCACTTGTTCACATGCCTCGTTGACTTTCTTTTCAGCTCCTCACCAATAGACAGGCGGCTTTCACGTGACCTTGTTGTGGTTTCTCATTGGGAGGCAGGGCACAAACCCAGTACTAGTTCTAAGAACAATGCACCTTGGAGAAATAAGGCGCCCAAGAACAAGTCTGGTAAAAGTCTGACACTACTATCATAGTTTTGAATGATTTGCAAATTTATGCTGTTGCAATATGCTAGTATCAAATCTCTGCATGCAACTTACGGTTTTCGTTCTAAATGTTCTTCCTCTCCCAGAGGAATCAGAATCTCATGGAAATTTAACACTGAATGAACGCTTCACCAAGCTACAAAGTCCTACAAGTTCTTTACAGGAAGAGAAACAAAGACGGTAAATGAACTTTATTTTTGGGGAATGGTTACAAAACATTGTTTTCAGGTTAAAACAAAACTTTTTATGCCTTATTGTCTGTGTAAACTACAAACATGCAAATTTGTGTAAACGGTGACCTCATGCGCATGCTTATTACGCGTTTAGTCTATATGCGTGTAGTTTCTTTGTGACATTGACACTACTTACCTGGCATGCATAATACAGCGTTTGAGTCGTTGTCTCGGTTTTTAGTATGTCGTGTAAACGTACCCCTAGTCGTGTACAGCTGCTAAACTTTAACTATTGTGCTAAGTGCAACCTACGATTTTTTTTATTTTATTTTTAGGTCTTCTAGAAGTCCAGAAAAAACACTGAGGAAGCCTGCTTCATTTCAGGTAATGAAAGTCTTAAAATGTAGTTTTCAAAGTCCTTTTGTCATCATGGGTGCTTTGGAAGTGAAAGTATTTCTTGTTTTACTCTAGTTTTATATCACTCTCTGACTCTTCCTTGTTAGTCATTTTTGTTATATGTATTTGTAGTGAGAAATTGTTCTTCTTTACTTAGAGACCTAATTTCCGCTCAACTGTTGGAGTGAAGAGGGGACCAGCTCCTGATGGAGTTCTTAGGAAACCCTTAATGGTAAGTGATGCTTGCTGGTATCAGTCTTAGTTAAATGCTGAATAATAACTATAATACATGATTAATTGTGTGGTCAATGTAGTAGGCTTGATTTGAGTCATTTTAGCTTGTGTGGTGTTTCCATCCACATTTTTTTTTCTGTGTTCTTTAAGGGCTCTTTAATTCCAAGACCACCCTTCAATCAGAAGCCTGTCTTCAAAAAGAGTCAAAGTATCATGTCAAAATACAAGAACTTGCAGACGTTGCGGCATAAAGTACCCCACCAGCGTCAAGCCACTAGCTATCGTCGATGGTAAACCAGAATGGTGAGTTTTATAACGCACACACAAATTAATTTCAATTTGTGTTCAGTACTGTCAAATCTTCAGCCATTTAACATCTGTTGTATCCAAAATTCCATCAACTAATGTACTTTGTATTTTCAATGTTAATTTTTAGATTGCATGTGCCGAGGCAAGTCATCTTACTGTAGAGACTCTCTACGGAGTTCCCCAACCCTCTCACCTTCCCTTATCTCCTGCTGTACAACTGTTTGGTTTAATCTCTGTAAAAACGGCAAAGATCACCAAAGTATTTTTTTTTTTTTCTATAGCATTGTTTTTTGGATTTGTTTTTCCATTTTCTTTGGTGTGCTCTAGAGATAAAGGTAATTAATTCTGTGTGTTAGTCATTTGATAGTTTCAAAAACAAAGATTAGTGTTACATTTTTGTAATGTACCTTTAACCTGTACAAAAGCTCTCTCTTTGCCATAATTTTGTGAAAATATGATTGGGTAAGAATTATTTTTTTCCACATTTAGTTAACTTTATATAAGTGTCTAAATAGCTGCTTTTTGAAAGTGACTGTTAAAAGACTCTTATCATGTGAAATGATCCATGTAGAATGCTTTGAGTAGCTTTCATCTGGTAAAACCTACTGAAGAGTTTGATTAGTTGAGCTCCATGTGTTGATATTATGACTTCCCTGAAAAGTTTTGTTTGTGTAGCTCAAAACCCACATGTACATTCTTTATAACCGGACACTTTGAATAAAAATGGAATTGTCAGACGTATCAAGTTGTGTGAAGCAAAATACTATTTTAAATACTAATTTTTATGAGTTCAGATTTTAAAAGGATTACCTTACTCCATGAATAACACACATTTTAGACAAATTAATTCTGTGACTTGGGTCTTTGAAAGTGTTTGAATTCTGTCAGGCACAAATAGTGACTCATTTGTATCCTCATTCATGTGATCTAGCCATGATGTCTCGGCAGTTATCAGTTCTTTCCCACTCATGTATTTCAGTCATCCAATAGTCTAATAATAGTGATTTTCTTACAGCAATGTTTTTTGTTTAATACAGGTCAAAACCATGTCAGGGAATTTATAATGGTCTTCATCATCATTATCTTTCTGACTGGGGAACATTATGCAGCTTCGAAACAACTTGTGTGGTATTTCACAATAGAAGTAAACTGATACCAGCAGCATACACAACGTCCTAACTACTAATTGAAAAACAGCTTTAATACGTCTCTGTAAATTGTATATAATAGCACAGCTAACCATTAAGAACCAACAGCCATGATACAATCTTTTAATCTGGTTATGGATGCAATTATTAATTCCAGTTGCTTAATGACTGTTTTCAGTTTTACTAACTATTAGTGCAGTTAGGATCTTAACTAGCTGGTTCTAGGGCATTCAATACAGGTGAAAAAGCATCATTTAAATTCTCATTTAAGTTAAGCCTCAGCTTCTTTCAGGACATTATCTTTTTGCTGGAAGTAGTCTCTGAACCAGGCGATATGCTCCTGTTTCTGTTGAACCGTGAGGTGGTGATTCTTCGCGAGGCCTGTAATTACAAGCTCCATGAAGTGCCTGACTGGACCCTGCCGGGGGAACGATCCATCAAGGTGCTTCTCCAAAAACACATGCTCATGGAAGGGCACACTTGCCTCATCCTCCAGCCCTGAAAAAGTCGCATGATGTGCCAAAAGATAAGATTATGAACAGGAAGATGATTGCAACGTATTCCTGCATTGGAACTCACCAGCCTCATTGTTGATAGGATATTGCCAAAGTTTGCCCTCTTTGGTCCACTGGATCATCTCCTCAAAGCCATTCCGAGGCGTCTGATTTGTAGCTTGGACAATTTGATTAGCTAGATTAATGTCCCAAAGGGTGGGGCCTAACATTCAAAGCAAGGCAAAGGATAGAGTAAGTAAATACACTTAGTTTCACCCG
Source organism: Gila orcuttii (assembly GCA_026230005.1). Classification (NCBI taxonomy): domain Eukaryota; kingdom Metazoa; phylum Chordata; class Actinopteri; order Cypriniformes; family Leuciscidae; genus Gila; species Gila orcuttii. The sequence goes on from JAPDVR010000004.1 coordinate 17,496,343, forward strand.
AAGATACTTACATGCCAGTTTAGATGTGTTAATGCCATAAAACCTCTCCTTACCCAGATCTGACAATGTGTCTTGCTCTACACCTGCATTGAAGATGTTCAGCCTCTTACTAGTGAAAGGACTCTTCCTTTAAAAACAAAACAATGCACACGGTTAGTGGAAAATGTATTGTATTCAAAAATATAATTTCAGGTTAAGTGTTTTTTTTTTTACCTTGTGCGAACCGCATCAAGTTCACCAGTAATACCTCTGTCTTGAGTATATCCCTGTCCGTCATCATCAAAACGAATCTGGCAGCTAGGCCTGTCATTTGATCTGCCATTCTGCTTTTTTCCAACTTTCATATCAGCAATTATGTCTCTGAAAGAGAAAAAGGACAAATAATGGTTCCTACAAACGTAGTCATGTAACACTTTATTTCCTATTTGACTCTTTCATACATTTACATGGCAATATCCATACAATATTTAACAAATTAAATCTTACTTTCACAAAATCATGTGTTTTTAAGCAATTTAAGTTGTGATGTAACAGAAGGAGCGACAGATTTTTTTTCTCCCTATTGTGATGATTGAAAAAGGAAACATTTCTAGGTTCTATCCATTGGCTGTTGATTGGATGGAGGCAGATCTAAATGTGAGATTGCAGTTGATATTAAGAAAGGGGCGGAGTTTAAGCTGACAAAAGGATTGGAGAAGACCGATGGTCACATGTCACGAGAGAGAAGTCTGTAATTTAACCAGAAGATCGAGTTATGGACATTTCGATTAAAAATTGCAAGCTCTTAAAAAAAAAAGAAACGTAATAAATCATAAATTAAGCGTTCACAATAAGATGGCTTTACTAAAAAAAGATCAGGGGAATTCCCATTTTAATGCGACTTTAAGACAAGCAACATCTGAAACGAGCCCTACCCTATGTTCTGTCCATCGGCTCTCCTCTGGGTGTCAGGTATGGCTTCATGTTTCCTCAGCTGCTGAAGGAGCTCTGATTCCGCCTGACGGCTGTTTGGCAGTGTAGATGCAGCGGCAGAGGCTGCAGCAACCAGTGTTGGATTCAAAGTCTCACTAAAATACAAGCAAAAACAGAAAAATGCTGCCACTCTCACTTCAGAGTTGATATTTTTTGCTAGTCCGAAACTAAAAATATAAAATGTATTAAATTAAATATATAATAACCATAATTTATAAATCTTAATCATATGATTTAGGTCTTTGTATATATGGAACGGAAGTGCTGTTATCACAGGCGTTTTTGTGCCAGCATTACGTATATGAATGCTTGTATGCATATATAACTCACCGCTGTTTTGAAACCTCAGCTGTTGCATGCTGGAACATGCTTTGTATGCTTTCCATGGGCTTTGTCTCGGGCCTCTCACTGATTCTTGGAGTCTTTGGGGGTCTTATTTTACGTATGGTTGTGACCTCCACCTTCATTGCCCCCAGCAGCTCCAAAAGACTCTCCTTCCCAGTTTTTGTCTTGTCAAACTTTTTGCTGTCCTCAGGTTTAACCACAGGTTCAGTCTCTAACTGTGACGTAAACATTGCATTTGAAATGTTATTGCCCTCATTCATTTTTGTGTTCTTCTGTCCATCATTGTTAACCTCAGCATTAGCCTCATTCTTTTCTAGTTTCTTTTCATTGTCTTCTGACAGTGATGTGGAGCTCTCTTTATTTTCACCAAAAAAGATGCTACTGGTTCCCAATGGCCTTGCTCTACCCATGGCCCTAAAATAAGAAAGAAAAAATCTGATGAAATGAGTGCTCACAATACTCTCTTTTTTATCTGAATTTGAAAAACAAAACAAAAACACTTTGGTTAAACCACCAAATAATAAAGTTATAATTAGTAACACAATCAACATGGGAATGGAAAATTGAGCATGTTGATCAAGTCTTCTTTTATTTATATCTGAGATATTTCAATTTGAGATTGAGATTTTGAACTGACACACAAACATCAGTCAATCTGATCAGACCAGTCAATCTGATCAGACTAGTTTGTGGATCAGACCTGTCACCTTCTCAGTGTCTTAAATCTGTAACGTTAACTTACCAGATAACAGGAGCAAAACGCTGCTTCTCTTTACATTTTGTGGATGGTAGTTGTGTATTCTGCGTATGAATTAATCCATTTCGGACCTGATATATATTTAATAATCTTTTGTACATGATTGCTCCTCTCAGAAGACCTCAATGTCGTCCATACACGTTTCCCTGTGCAGCACAATCAACTGTCCGGCAGGTGCCTGAGACGTATAAAACTTCCGGTGTCTTCTTCTTCTTCTTCTTCTTCTTCTTCTTCTTTAGGGTTTAATGGCGGTTGGCAAACCAGTTTAACGGTGCAGTAACGCCACCAACTGGACTGGAGTGTGGAACGAGAGATTAAGCAGGAATTAAAAAAATATATATTTTATCTAAATCAGTTTCTTTAAGAAACTTAATTATATGACAATATATCTGGCCTGCTGTTTTCCCCAAGAGACCTGACAATGAGACATCATGATCATTTTGCCTTCCGTAATGACTGAAAGAGGCGTTCCCTCTTGATAGTGTATCTCCTACACCAGGGATAGGCAACGTCGATCCTGGAGTGCCGCTGTCCTGCAGAGTTTAGCTCCAACCCTAATCAAACACACCTGAACAAGCTAATCAATGTCTTCAGGATTACTAAGGCTAAAAGCAGGTGAGTTTATATCAGCGTTTGAGCTAAACTCTGCAGGACAGCTGCACTCCAGGATCGACGCTGCCTATCCCTGTCCTACACTGAAGGAGAACATGTTCAACCGTTTCTGGTTGGTTACAATACATAGATTTCCCAGTTGGGTGCTTGCCTATTTTATATAACGAAACGGTGAATTTTTTTGCGTCCAGTAAAGTAAATTTATAGCTCATTTGCCACTTTTTCCCAGTGTTTAAACATTCAGTGATTTTATTTGTTTTAATCAGTCTGTATATACATTGCTACAGGACAACTGAATCGGATTACAACAGAAAAGGTGAAGAGTAAAACTAGTCCAAGGGAGGGGTCTGCCGCTGCCTCGGTCTGATCCCTCCAGTGATGGGAAATCTGAGGCATTTGTGCGAATCGGTTCTTTAGAACAATTCGTTTCCAAGAAGTGGTTAAAAATGATTCAGTGATTCTTTCACGTCATGAAGTCATTACACCATCACGTTGCTTTTGACATCCAGGGAGGTATTCCAGAAAGGTTATGTGAATACCCGGGTATGTTTAATGGTTAGTCATAGTAATTGTTCCAGAGATCCCTATTGATGAGGCTAATTGGGTGTGATAGATTGCAAAAAATGTATACAGTTATATCGATTTATAAAGCACTGTATTTCTATCTATCTATCTATCTATCTATCTATCTATCTATCTATCTATCTATCTATCTATCTATCTATCTATCTATCTATCTATCTATCTATCTATCTATCTATCTATCTATCTATCTATCTATCTGAAGAGGGGTAGGGGACAGTCACGCGTTTTGTAACTGCGATTTTACCATCTTAAAACCTGTTAACCGTGTTTAAATAGTTCAAAGTTACTATCAGATTTAGTGTTATTACCTTGACAAACTATACATAATTAAAAAGATATAACACTCAAGTTTCAGTATTTGACCACTATTGTATTCTCAGAAACGTATAGTGACAGTTATGTCTTAATTTGTGTCAGGAGTTATGTGATCAAAAAATGAGTCGATACCTTTAATATGAATTATGAGCGTCAGCCGGTCTCATTCAGAAAAAAATCCTATGAGGTCGTCATGACAGCGCTTAACAAAACAACGTCCCTCAGGGCTTTTAGCTAAAAAATGTACAGATTTTGAGAAATATTGATAGATTCTCATAGGTTTACATCCGATTTATATAGACAGGAATAATATTTATTGATTGTACCCAAATGTGCCGATGTAATCATGAGCGCTGGATACTCTGATGTATTGTTTTTTCAATCCATACTGGCAGCCTGAGGGCGCCTGTGCACATGCAGTCCATATATGGAACACATGAAGAAGAGCCATGTCATGTTACATTCAGGAAGTTCCTCAATACTAAATACAGAGTTTTAGACTTGTCATTTTCAGAATATAGATATAACATGGTCAGACATGTGGCTTTAGCTGCAGTGCATTCTTAGATGGATATAATGCCAACTTCAATTTTATTTTCAAGATGTTTCATAAAAAATAAATTTCTAATAACTTTACAAAAATTTGTAGCTATTAATAACTATTTTTTCATTATGACAATAATTAATTCTACATTTACAATAAACTGCCAGGTGTCAGCTTTCAAATGAGATCATACTTGTGTTTGAAGTGCAAAGGGTTTATGAACTGTATCTGTTTCAGTTTGGGTATGCCATTTCTGGGGATTTTTCAAAAGTGGGGTTGGAGCCTAACAGGTAAAAGAATGCAAAGTCGGCAACAAATTTGAACAATAACTCACTTAAAGAGTAAAGAAAAGTTATGTGACATGTAAAGAAAAACTGTAAAAGAAAAGCAATATGAAACGAAAAGAATGTGTGGAATGAAAATAAAATGTAAATGTAGAGACCAGCAATGTTAAATGAACTATAGCACTTGTCTTAAAATGTAAGGGATAACGTTACTGGAGCTTGGTTGGGGTGGTGGGACTGCTCGCGGTGGGGGCCGGGAAAATTTCCCTTATTTTCAAATCCAAAACTTGACAGGTATGGTCTACGTGATACGCAGTTATACGCCCTATACACACTAGAAAATGTCAAGGATTTCCGTATGCCCACTAGGAAATGTCAAAGATCTCCGTATACGCACTTTAATAAGCGTGAGGATTCGCAACAACGTTTTTCATTCATAAATTCACCCCGCCGTGACGTCTGTGTTTTTGCAACGATACGGATCGAATCGCGGAATCCAGCAACAAATGTAACTTAGCCTACTGTAAAGCGGAACGTCACGCAATTTGGCCATTTTTGAATGAATAAATCAAAAGTAATGATACAAAAATGATACAAATCTCGATGTACTAAGTGTCTATGAATATTAAAGCTAAAAAAGACTGCTATTGAAATAAACTCTGATTCTGAATGTTCTGCGTGTTTCTGTGAATGAGCGCTCAATGTGTGCTCTACAACACACTGACGCGCGCGTTAGACGTGGTGTTTTCAGCGTCTATCTATGAGGAGGACATGCACACATTTGAACTTCATTGCAGAGCTTTTATTAGAGTCACTTCACACGAATTTTACCATTTCATTTGATAAAACTATCGTCATTCATTCGTATCATATACACACTCACAAACTCTGGTATATCACAAATCACAGTATACTCACTACAAAAAACTAGACTACACCACTGGTGTGCCCTAATAATAAGCTAGGCTGGTGTGAGTAGATACATTAGATTGCCTACACTAATATTTTCAGTTCCATTCGTTTGTGCCTTGTCTCGAGGCCACGCCCACAACAGGGGAAATATCATGTAGATTCATTTAGGCCTATACCCCACCCACTGTAACAGTTTTTCACAGTAAATGAATATTACACAACGCGTACCGGACGCGTTTTTGGAACCAGCATACCTCGAGTAAGCAATGTTTGGGTTAATCAACCTAGAGTTCAGGGTATGTTTGACGGTAAAATAACCTTGCTTTCTGGAATACCCCCTGGTCGTGACCGAATCGTTATGGTTTTGCTCAAACGATTCACTGAAAGGATTCGACTCAATTGAACAATACGAATCAGACATCGGTTTACATACGGATCCCTGACGAGAGGTCATGATGACCTGATCGCAAATGTGTAAGTTCACTAACAGTCAACATGAATCAAAACACCTCGCTACATGTTTTCGGTTTGAGCGCTTTCGTGAAATAAGGTAGGTAACGTTAGGCCTAAGCTATGCTTGGTAAATTTTTATTGTGAAAATTTACGTTGTCACAGTTATACTTTTAAGATGTTCAATCTCGCGATCCATATAGTGTTAAGTCAGTCCTGGTGATGCAAGAACACGTCTGTCTGTAACGAGCAGTTTTTGATGTTATTTTGTTTATTTTGCGTCCCATAAAAGACAGCTAAGTTACACACTAGCAAAATACAGCATCGGAAAGGCGTGAAGAAAACGAACATCGCTGTGTTAAAGAAAACATGGCTTTGTGAATTGTGTTAGAGTTTTTCAAAGCCACATGGTCTGTCATTGTGGCTTGTGACTTGATTTCTCCAGTCGCTCCCTGAACTTTATTTCTTACTATGAAACTTGAGATTCCGCTCCATTTTGTCTGCCTATGTAACTTTTGCTCATAACTTAGTTATGTACAACCTATCAGTTACACTTTAAACGTGCTGCAACAAATCATGAGGGGGAAAGTTACACAGTAGGCCGAAACAGTTTGGGATTATGTAGGAGTCTATACAAATCAAAGTACATTTACATTGTTTAAATGACAGTTTTAAGTATTCTCATGTTTTCTTTTCTCTGTCTCATCTTTTGCACATACTTTTGAAATAGGATTTCTTGGAGCACTTGGCACATTTCACCATGGCACCACATCCGGTGGTTCAGGCAATAATAGACCTCTCTGCTGGAGCTATAGGTAACTTCACATTGCATTATCTCATTTTGGAGGGTCATTCAGGAACATTGTCCTGGGCCCTATGATAATAGAGTATGTCACACTTTATTTCTGCACCACCATCTACACTGTAAACCCTCTCTTTTGTCAGTCCTTATCTGACCTTTGAGCTGTGTGTTTTTGCTTACCTCTGCGGTTTCACAGCCTAGACCTATTGTCGCAGCAGTCCCTACACCACACACGCATACATACTCACTTACCAGGGCTGTGTTTCCCAAAAGCATCATGAGCGTAAGTAGATCGCAGAACCATTGTCACCAATGGTCTCTACAATGAACTTAGCTCTCAATGCTTTTGAGAAACGCAGCCCTGTTCTGTTCAGCTTAGATCTTACTAATAAGAGGATGAGGAAGTTTGTAATACATGCTTCTGTTTGTGGATTAGTTGTAGATCATTGCTTTGTAACTCAGATACTGTCATTAATTACTCAGCCTAATGTCTTTTAAAACACGTAAGACTTTCATTCATCTTTGGAACTCAAATGAAGATGTTTTGGATGAAATCTTAGAGCTTTCTGTTCCTCCCTAAACAAAAAGTTCATAAGGAGATCGTAAAACTAATCCATATATATTGAGCGGTTTAGTCCAAATTTTCTGAAGAGACTCGATCACTTTATATGATGAAAACATTGAATTGAGGCTTTTATTCCCATATAAACATTGATCAGCGTTACACGAGAATGAACCTCATTGGTTTTCGCACGTCAAGTGAACATGCTTATGTTTACCTTAACTAATGTGTGAGTTGATGAATGTTTATGTGAATAAAAGCCTAAATTCAATCTGTTCATCATATAAAGCAATCATGTCTCTTCAGAAAATTTGGACTAAACCGCTCAATTCACATGGATTATTTTACGATCTCTTTATGAAATTTTGAAGTGTCAACTGCATAGCTGTCAACAGAGGAACAGAAAGCTCTCAGATTTCATCAAAAAGATCTTCATTTGTGTTCCGAAGATGAACGGAAGTCTTACGGGTTTGGAATGACATTAGGGTGAGTAATTAATGTCATAATTTTCATTTTTAGGTGAACTATCCCTTTAACATTTTATTTCATTCTGTCATTTTAAACCATGGGATCAAAGTTATAATGCCAAAAATAGTACCAATTACAAACCAATTAAAATCATTATAGAAATATATTTGTTTGTGCATTGCTCTTTTTATTGTTTTTTTGCTGTTGAAAAGGGTACTGAAGGGTAAATATGTCATTCCTACAGTGTATTTTTAATTTTCATTAATGAGAGAAAAAAAATCTCTCTTTCTGTTCTCCCGCTTCTTTTTCCACTTTAGGGGGCACAGCTTGTGTATTTAGTGGTCAACCTTTGGACACGGCTAAAGTGAAAATGCAGACATTCCCCACTTTGTACAGAGGCTTTGTGCACTGCTTTGTGTCAACATACAGACAGGTGGGACTTCAAGGGCTGTATCAAGGTACCTCGCCAGCCCTCATGGCCAACATCGCGGAGAACTCTGTGCTCTTCATGTGCTACGGCTTTTGCCAAGAGGTGGTGCGCTATATCTCTGGTCAGGAGAAAGGGGCTGTGCTCAGGCAAGTTCTATCTGTGTGTCACAAATAGTACATTTACATTTATGCATTTTGGCAGCTGCTGGTACGGTACCCAAAGCAACTTAGATTGCATTGAAGTTTATAATTTCATGCATTCCCTGGTAATTTAACCATGAATTTGGCGTTGCTAGTAGAGATGCGCGGTTGGCGGTTACAGCTGCGGACTCCGCGGATAAACCGCGGATCGGGCGGATGACGTGACGAAAAAAAATATTTAAATTAAATTCGGGCGGGTGGTGGGCGGTTGAACCAATCAAATGAAAAATATATGTATACATTGTTAAATATTGTTATCTGAGTTATCTGATTTACATTTAGATTTAACATTTAGATTCAACATTTAGATTTAACATTTAGATTTAACATTAGATTTAACATTTAGATTTAGATTTAACATTTAGATTTAACATTTACGTGTAACATTTAATATTTAGATTTAACTATTTAAAATATTTCTAAGTTGACAAATATTGTTGTAAATGTGCTAAAAAGTGACCGTCAAAAATTCATACCAGGTTTTTTTAAACATTGTTTGAAGCTGAATGTGACAAAATGTTGCTGTTATTTTCAGCGTGAGCCGCTTTACAAACAATAGCAGCATGTTGAAATTATGTGCCAAAATGCGTTTTCTATTAGGCTACAATGAAAATATTGTACAGATATATTACATTATACAATATTGTACATTGTACAGTATTGATCAGATAAGGTCAGGTTTGCCGAAGTGCGTTTAATTTAGGCTATTTTATGTATTTTTGTCCCTGCGCGCCGATCGGAGACGGAGTTCACTGCTGATATTCTGAGAGCTTTCTAGTCTCGCGGCTGTCATCAGCAGCGCCTTGTATCGCCCAATCAGCGGATGGCGGGCGGGTGCGGTTTTGAAAATTGGTCAAAAATTTTGGTGCGGATGGATGATGAGTTTTATGATGCGGTTGCGGATGAAATAATAGCCCATCCGCGCATCTCTAGTTTCTAGTGCCATGCTCTACTGTTTGAGCTACAGGAATAGTATGTGGTATAGTTGCCCAAAAAAAAAGCATGAAGTAAATAATCCTTCTAAAATAGCCTCTTTTTTATTTTTCTGCTTAAATTGAAAAGAGATGCAGAGATGGTTAAGGTGTGTTTTTTCATAATTCCTTCTTTGCTAATAAAGTTGTCACTGAGATGTACATGATGTTCACTTTAAATTTTAGAAGAATTAAAAAAAAAATTCCAAATGTTTTTTTTTTATCGTTTTTTCGTAAAATGTGTATATTGTGATAAGCAATATTGTTCAAAAGTTTGGGGTAGATTTTTTTTAAGGGTTTTGAAACCAGTCTTTTATGTTCTTACATCAAGGCTGCATTTATTTGATAAAAAAACCCCAGTAATATTGTGAAATAATATTATGATTATTAATATTATTACGATATTATACTATTTAAAATAACTTTTCTATTTGAATAGCTATATTATAAAATGTGAAATATTCATTTGATTGCAAAGCTGAATTTTCAGCAGCCGTTACTCTAGTCTTCAGTGTCACATGATCCTTCAGAAATCATTCTAATATGCTGATTTGATACTCCGTTATTATCAATGTTGGAAACAGTTGTGCTGCTTAATATTTTTTTAGGATTCATTGATTATAATTTCTAATTATTCTAACAATTTCTAACAATATAAATCCTTACTATCACTTTTTATCAATTGAACAGATCCTTGCTGAATAAAAGTATTAATTTCTTTCAGAAAAAGAAAGAAAAAAATGTACTGACTCCAAACTTTTGAACAGTAGTGTATATTGTTACAAAAGATTTCTATTTTAAATAAATGCTGTTCCTTTTTAACTTTATTCATCAAAGAATCCTGAAACAAGTATCACAAGTTAAAAAAAACTGTTTCCAACATTGATAATAAACCAGCATATTAGAAAAATTCCTGAAGGATCATGTGACACTGAATAGTGGAGTAATGACTTATGAAAATTCATCTTTGCATCACAGGAACATTTTTTTTAAAAGTATATTGAGATCGAAAACCAATATTTTAAATCGTAGTAATACTTCACAATATTACTTTCAAAAAGATTAAAGATAGTAATGTTTCCAAACTTTTGACGGGTATCATTATCGATCAAAAAATGTAAGAACATCACAATTTTATACATTTTGAATTTTCCATGCATTTCCATTCTGTACAGTGACATGCAGAAAGCGTGTGCAGGCTCTGTGGCCTCTATTTTCTCCTCTCTGGTCTTATGTCCCACTGAGCTGGTGAAGTGCCGACTGCAGGCTATGCATGAGATGGCCTCCTCCGGCAAGATCGCCCGAAGTCAGAAGTAAAGATTGAGCTTTCCTTTCCGCGGATAATGTGCACATGTTTTTCCATTTACTTTTAAGAGCTAGTATTACTCATGATGATATTGTTTAACTCCTGTCTCATTATATCTGTCTGTGTTTTCAGCACAGTTTGGTCGGTGATAAAGTCCATTATGCATAATGAGGGTCCTGCAGGGTTCTTCCAGGGTTTAACCCCCACTATTGCCCGTGAGGTGCCTGGATATTTCTGTTTCTTTGGAGCATACGAGCTCTGTCGCTCTCTCTTTGCTGAGTACATGCACTGCACCAAGGATGAAATGGGTATGGAAACCGCTGTAGTTACAGTTTCTACATTCTATCTTTAAAGTTACCTTATCTAAAAATATTGACAACATGATGACTAACGGCATACTTTGTTTCTCATTCATTGATTGGGCTGGTATTTTCTGGTGTGTACTTAATGAAATGGCATACCTTAGTCAGTCATTAGGAGGAGAAGGACAAACATTAAAATCAGTCAGTAAATGATGAACTCTTTGTTTTAAATAGAGCTGGTCATTCAGTTTATTCTGGTCGATAGCGACAGGAATGTTAATGTGAAATATCATAACGCTCAGTACGTCGGCTGTAGGAGTCCTTTCTTTCAAGTAAAAAGCCAGTATACACACTACCCTTCAAAAGTTTGGGGTCAGTAAGTTTTGTTTTTAAAGAATTTAATACTTTAGTAAATATGCATTAAATGAATCAAAAGTGACAGTAAAACATGTAGTCTGTAATTTATTTTAGGTACAAAAAAGATTTCCATTTCATATAAAAGTTGAAAAGTTGTATTCAGAATACTGAAAAACAGTGCATCACAAACATTAGAATGATTTCTGAAGGATCATGTGATGCTGATTCAGCTTTGCCATCACAGGAATAAAATACATTTTAAAATATATTTAAATAGAAAACGGTTATTTTAAATTGTAATAATATTTCATAATATTACTGTTACTGTCTAGTCTGGGTGATCAAAAGAGACAAAATTTAAATAAGTTCAGTGTTTGTTTTAGTTGTTCTAGTAGTACTCCAGTTTCTTGTGTTTGCATCTCTTTGCTCATGTTTTTAATGTGCAGTGGTGGACGACACTTAAAAGTTTTATTTTATTACCAAAACTTGTCATACACTGATTACTACTACTGCTGATTAATGATTCAAGTGTGCAAAGAAGTGATAATAACAAAATATATTTAGTATATAGAAATGAGGAAAAACTAAATGTGTGTTGTCAAAAATAGACATACATTATAAAAACAAACGTCACAGGGCTAAATGTGTTAACATTTTAAGAGGAACGCTAAGCAAACATTAGTTTTACATTATTTGAAACTGCTACAGCAGCGGGGAAGATGCATGCACATTAATTTGCATTATTTTAACGTTTATCTAAAACCTACCCCATTCAGACAGTAATGCACACAAATATGGACATGTCCACATTCAAGCATTTAATGCTTAAATAGCTCGTCCTTTTACAGTAGATTTAGTTCACAAACCATTGATTGTCGTGACCTAAATATGATTTTCATTTACAATAAAAAATCCTAAAATAATATACTTTTTGCGCCATAAGTTGCGCGCACACTGAAGCTCTGAGGATCTTGGCTCATTTTGAGTCAGACTTGTGAATTTTTAACTCAGTGAGTTGTTGTTGACTCCAGAACAGATGCAATCGGATCGGTCCAATTCACAAATCAATCGTTCAGTGCGATTTGCGAACCGATTTAGCAGGTTAATTGAAAAGAATCAGCTTGTTCACAAATTGGACACTGCTATCATGTCCTGGAGCGGGTGACGATTTCTTCAAATCAAAATAACAAGTCAATGTAGTCAAGTAAAAATTGCGATATTCTTCAGAATGTAGTGAAGTAAAAGTTTCTCAAAATACAAATACTCAGATAGAACTCGAGAATTTTTTTTAAGTATAGTAACAAAGTAAAAATACTTCATTACTGTCCTCCACTGGTAAAGTGCCTGGCATATATTCTGAGATGTGGCGTGTCCATGTATGATGAGTTGACGTGTCTGTGTTTTGTAGGTGTAGCTCCCATTGTGTTCAGTGGAGGTTTTGGAGGAGCTTGTCTCTGGCTTGTGGTTTACCCAATGGACTGTGTTAAATCCAGGATACAGGTCATGTCAATGACAAGCAGGCAGTCTGGCTTCTTTAAGACTTTCATGCATATCTTCAGAACGGAAGGTAAGAGAAAGATGTGTTTTAGGATGCTACATATTATTATGTATAACATTACACAACTATTTCAATCTGTTTTAAATGCATTACCTGAAACCCCCATTTGACTTTGTTTTTGTCTCCTCATTTTCAGGTGTAAGGGCTCTATATTCTGGTTTGACACCCACCATGATCCGTACGTTTCCGGCCAATGGTGCTTTGTTTTTAGGTTACGAAGCCAGCCGCAAAATCATGATGGCCCAGTTCGACAGCTGACCCCTGACTAACAGTACACATTCTTTTTCTCTTGTTGGGTTGTAGCATTTTTTAATTAGCATGAGCTATTAATGAATAATATTTCTTACAGCATTTATTATTTTGGTAAATGGATAAATATAGTATTGTTTATTATTAATTGTGAACTAATTTGTTCATAAATACATTCATGTAAATTTATACAACATCAAATGTTAATATTTTGGTTTATGTAAACATTTACAGCACTATGTTTACAAATTAATCTTTACTGTAAAGTGTTACCATAATTATCATTTTAATCATTATTAGTTTACTTTTTTGTGCCACAGAAAAAGTGGTCTCAATTGTGCTTCTAACGCGAGTCCCATCATGCCTAGATTACCTACTATTTGCATTTGGAACCCTGTAGTCCACATACATTCAATTTGCAGTCTACCTCTGTGAAAATTTACCATTTTCTTAAATCTAAAAGTCCTGTAGTATATTCTGTAACTATGCAATTAACTTTTAAATACAAATAGACAAAAGGAACATTTGAGATTTAAACCTGAATGACAAGACTGCTAACTGTCTATCTAATTGTGGTTTTAGGATCACACTTTGTAGTCTGTATTTATTTTGTTGTGTCAAGATCTGTATTTTTTGTATGTTTTATTTTGTTTTGTCGTGTTTGAGATGAAGTGAGAATGCCTTGTTCATAATTTAAAGTGTTTCATTATTTAGATGGGTTCAAAAGTCTGATACAACCTTATGAAAAGGCTTCTAGTTTGCATTTTTCTAAATTTAATATAAATATTTTCATTCAAATAATTGATTAAAGATTGTCTCATTCTTGCTTAAATTACAGTAGTGACCAATGTTACAAATTTGGTTAATGATCTAGAACTGGCTCATCGTGATTTGTATTTCTTATTTATTTTACATTTATCATTACATCATTACATTTTCTTTGTTTTAAATGCTTAAAAACAGAAAACTTGTAAAATATCAGTGTGGTCTCGGACTTTGGACCCCACTGTATGTTGGTCTTTATGTTTGTCAGCCTATGCTTGTTACATTCAGTCATTCTGCCTAAAAACATTTACACAGTAGAGTATACAGACCCGGCCTACATCCATCTTTCAAATCATTTAAAACTACTGATGTAACCAGTACAGTATTGCAGTATTACATTTTCATATTCTATATTTGAAGAACCCTAACACCCTTTACAAAATTGAATTGTAAAACCAGGACTATATTTTTTTTATGGCATATTCAAATGGCTTATTTTAAATGTTTTCATGTGATTTTTGAATTAACTAGTTGCAAAATCATAGATTTCTGGGGATAATTAAATTGTATGTTATTAAAGGTGGATTAAAGTCACATTCCCCACATTGTGTAACTGTTTGGATGTTTTTTTTAATTTTCATTATGGTTATTTAATTCCTAAACTATAAAAATACAGATAGATACAAAACAAATGCTATGTCATTAATTAAAGTACTTTAAAATATTATTCAATCTGGAAGTCGTTATACATAAGATGTTACTTAAAAAAAGTATTAAACCAGAACATCAGCAATAAACTTCAAACAGTGAACGTGACAAGATTAGTGTACACACAGTAAGTACAAATGAAGCTCTATTTCAATGTTCAGGAGCATCTTCCACAAGAGGGCGCTTTGTTAACTGATCAGGGAGGCTGGGATGTGGATGGTAGATATGATCTCCCTGGCATCTGGAGCAGTGGGGGCTTACAGCGGCTAAAAAACATCGAAGAAAGTGTAAGACAATGCACAAAGTATAATCTCAATAGCTCTTTTATGCTCATAAGATTTATTAATTAGATTATTAAGGTGAAAGAAAAGAACATACGGCCAGTCAAGCCTTTAGAGGATATGGAATCGGTCTGTAATTAAAGGTATAGTTCGATAGTAAGATTTTGGCATATCATTTACTTTTGCTGAATACAAAAGATGTTTTGAAGAATCTTGGTAACCAGACAGTTGACAGGTAGCCATTGACTTCCATAGTAGGAAAAAAAAAACTGGAAGTCAATGGCTTAAGTCAACTCTCTGGTTACCAAGATTCTTCAAAACATCATCTTTTGTGTTCAGTAGAAGAAATAGTCTCATAAAGGTTTGGGTGAACTCTCTCTTTAATAGGGGTTATAGCTCTGTTTAGAGTTACATGTTGTGTGAAGTTGTGAATAATTAAATCGTATAATTGAATTGAGTTAAAGAGCAGAGTTCTGGTATTAATAGAAAGGGAAATTAAATAGAGCATAACAAATGGCTAATTCAGCATAAAATGCGGCTAATGCTGCTATAAGTCCTAGTCCCAGACTAAAATGCATGTTTGAGCTGTTTTAACTGAAAGTTTCAAGATACACATCAGTAATGTTTTTTTTCTAAGGCACATTTATAAAAGGTACTTAAATGTCCTAATTGAACTAAGGCCTAATCCTGGCTTAGTCTAAGCCCTGTCTATGAAACCAGGCCTAAACCTTGTAAACCTTGCTGCATCACGTTGGTAATCGAACAAATATCACGGGAGATACATAAATCACAAAAAACTCTTAAGAAGACAGGATAAGAAGGTAGAGCGTACATTTTCAAACAAGAAAGGTTGGTAGGCTACTATTTTTGCAGTCAGTCACGACATTCAGTGTTCTGATATTTTTTTCACTATCATCAAAAGTGTATTTTAAAATGACATTTTTTTCCCCACTCTGAGGTATTACAATTAGAATGTCCCACAACTTTTTGTGTATTCCTCTTTCACCAATTTATTTCTCCAATGGCGCGCCTCTCACCCCTTTCTCTTTGCAGGTTCCACAGAGGCAGCCGAATAGGCCGTTGATCATCTGAATGGCACAGAGGACGAGTTGCACTGCGCTGGTCACCAGCAGTGTTGAGAACAGACCCACATTAAACTCCACCACATTGTTTGGCTCAATGCATTTTCCCCATGTGCTACGGTCCTTAAGGTAACTCTCGCTTCTAAGAGATATAGACAACAATATATTTAAACAGAAAAATGTATTATCACATGCTTTACAGTGCTGATGTGCATCTCTTACCCGTCTTTAAAGGGAGTTCCCCAAATGAAAAGTGTATGTTTACAGTACGGTCCATTGATTAGACCCATCAGAGCCACTATGAAACTATAAAGGGCGCCAGCTACACCCACTGCTGAAAATAAAATGGACAGGAACATCTGAAATAGAAAACGATTCATGAAAGTGATGTAATTATTGGTCAAAAGTTTGGAATAATGACATTTTTTCATATTTTTGAAAGAAGTCTTTTATGCTTACCCAAGGCTGCATTTATTTGATTAGAAAATACAGTTAAAAATAATAAATTCAGCCTTGGTAAAGAAAATATTTTTTTAAAATATGAAAAATATTATTCTTAATATTATATTTAATTATTTCAAAATTTTGTCTGGTAGTGTACAGTAAGTACACTTGAATTAAACTCAGTTTTTAATCATTTAAAAGTAGAGGGCAGTGTACACTGCATGCAGTTATTATAAATGATTCTCCCCAAATTTCATTTGTAAGGATTTCCCAATCACACAACAACATGCCTGAAAACTCCTACACATCTGTCACCATTTCACAGTTTGTCAGCCAGTGATTCCTGTAAAACTGTTCAGGTTCTTAGCAGTCACAAAATGCAAATATTTGCAAAAAGACACAATGAGGGCACGTTTTTCGAGCCACATGTCAGGCTCATGGGTCACATTTTTTCACATTTTTGTATTTTCAAACAGGCTTGTACTTCATTCTGTCCAGCACATGACAAATGATGTACATCACATGAACTTAGTTACATTCTAAATACATTTATTTGTCATAAATAGATTTTAAAGTCGTTTGGCTTGTAGATTTAGGCCTTTGCCCAAGCAACTTACAAGGGTTGCGTGTTTTCGTATGTGGTTATCTTGATCTTTGTAATGTTACTTTAATTCTAAAGGTATCTTGGGTATTTCCTGTAATTTTTTGTGCTAAGTCTTAACATGTGTTTCTCATTTGTTAGTCGATGTGTTTGTCGGCCGGTTGTTCAGTATACACTATACTCCTGTTGTTCACGTTGGCATTTGTCAACTCTTGTGCATGTATGTGACCATTTATTTTATTTTATTAGGGCAGGGCCCAAGCCCTTTTATTTGGTTGTATTTGAGGGGCTCTCTAGTGCACCTGTTTTCACCAACAATAACCAAACTTCATACACTTATAGATCTCATCTAAACTTTTGATGGTTTAGAGTTTAACCCATTCATTTCTGTGTGTTTTTGCCTGCATTAAAGGGATAGTTCCCCCAAAAATGAAAATTAGCCCATGATTTACTCACCCTGAAGCCATCCTAGGTGTACATAAATACAATCGGAGTTATATTAAAAAATGTCCTGGCTCTTCCAAGCTTTATAATGGCAGTGAATGAGTGTACATCTTTAGAAGTCCATCAAAGCACATCTATTCATGATTAAAGTGCTTCATGCTTCTCCGGGTGTTAATAAAGGCCTTCGTAAGTGAAGCGATGCGTTCGTGTAACAAAAATATCCATATTTAAAACTTTATCCACTAAAATATAGCTTCCGGCAGATGGTCGTACGCATCGATTTACGCCAAAAGAGTTACACTTGACCTTGACGCACAACATTGTTTAGCTTGTTCAGGCATGTTTGATAAGTGTTGGAGCTGAACTCTGCTGGACAGCGGCACTCCATGACCGACGTTGCCTATCCCTTACTTAGGATCTATTTCAGTTTTAATGACAAAATAAAAGCATAGAAAAAATTACTAAAACCTTATGAATATAAAAATTATTTAAAAAAAAACTTAAGATAAATACTTACGAACTTACAAAATTTTGAGCTGCAAATGATCACTACGTTCATTTGAAAGAGACCAATAACATCCTGAAATTCATCTACATTTAATTTATATCATGGATGAGGCTGTTGTGGTTCTCGGTCATAGTGGCACCAGCTGCTGCAGTAAATTTGTTTATAAAATAGTTCTTTTACATTTAGCCGTTTTAAATGCACATTGCCCACCATGTAGTTGGGTCCGGGTGGCGGAGCGCCAGGGTTTGTGCCCGTCATCGCTGCTTCCAGCTACGTTTTTAGATTAGATGTGCTTAGAATAAAACCTCTGCACTTGTCCTTTCCTGGAACAGGATTTGGCACCCTTGCTATTTTAAAAGTGACAAATGCATCCCTTCTCCCGAGCTTGAATAGGTCTAGTGGACACGCCTCTTCATAACTTAATTTCTAAAGGATTGTAGATATTTATAAACTAAAGTCTAAAAATAAAGATTTTGTTGGTGGCAGGATTGCTCACTCACCCCACAGCGATTAGCACAGCAACCCTGCTTTCCAGTCAGGTGAATGTGAAATGCTGGAATCAACACCTGGAGGACAGAAAGGGCAGTGTGTTTAATCATTTCTTTAATTTGATACATTTTGGTTCTACTCTAACACACAATAAATGCATTTTGTACATTTATGTTTCATGGTCACTCTGTTCACAATAGATTAACTTTCATTCGCATTTGCAGAACCATAATGCCTTATAAGGAGAATCACACTCTTTGACTCATAAAGATAGGCATTACGCATGAAACATCAGTATTTTTTTATATTATCTCATTGTTTCTTTTAAAACAAGGCAACATGTTTTCCTTGCATTATTTTTTTCTTACATTCCTTTCCCAAATCAAATTAAGACTCCCACAAAGGCAGCTTATTTGTTGTAAACATGTGACTGACAAGCTCTAAACTAAACAGAAGCATTTACATGATATATATTATCATATATGCACGCTATGATGTTTAAATAGAAATATAATTGATATATAGTGTACAATTAAACATAACCAGACTCACCATTATCCCCCCTCCAACCAGTCCTCCCATGTATTTGACCTCCTCTGTAATTTGTTTGTTCTGCGCATACTTTACATCCCAGCCAGGAAAAAACAGCATAATATTACAGATTATGGAGATGACCGCCAACGGGTACAGACTTGTCCCGACGCAAAACGCACATTTTCCTGTACACATGCTGCAGATGGGTGTTAATCTTGAAGTCAGAGAATAACGTCTGTAATCTGTACTGTATTTGATATAAAAAGTTCCTAGATAAAAGCACTTGACGAAAAGTTTGGTCGTTGCCTCTTAGTCTCGTACCCAACCTGAAGTTGTGTGTCTGCCAGAGTGCAGTCTTTTTTATAAATACTGCTGGTCATTTATTATTAAGTTAAGATAAGACCAGCCCATGGAATCGAGTTCCTCTAACCACACCCTTTCTGGAGAATCTATTACTAAATATTACAATATAAAAATATATTGTTTTACGTTCTCTTGTTTTTGATAGTTAACATTAATGAAGCAAATCCCATTACCAATATATCTCTGGAATCACACAGACTTTTTTTTTAACAAACAAAGCAGGACTTTATAGCTTTTAAAACAAACTACAGTCTACCCATTTATACAAATCTATGTTTATATGATGCAATTTTTGTGGAGATTAAGAAATGTCACTCTGGTTGTCATAACAAACAGTTCATAATCATTCAGTTACATCCTGAGATCTGACATGAAACAAATGATGAACTGTGGGGAAATGTGTGTGTGGGATGTGTGTATTGTATTGGCTAAACAATGTTGAACCGGGTTCTATAAACCAAATGCATCGTGGGACTTTGGACTGTCTCCATAGTGAGACAAAAACACCATGGTAGTGACACTGTAAAACAAATAGTGTTATCTAAAAATCTATCCATGTAATTTTCTTTGCTAGTAAAAGAATAATTATTAAACGACAGTTGCCCAGTGCCCAGCCTATATTTATTTATAACATACAGCGGGTGAAATAAGTATTGAACACGTCGCCATTTTTCTCAGAAAATATATTTCCAAAGGTGCTATTGACATGAAATTTCACCAGATGTTGGTAAGAATCCTAGTAATTCATACATACAAAGAAACCAAAACAAATAAGTTCATAAATTAAGTTACGTGTAATAATGTGAAATGACACAGTGAAAAATTATTGAACACATGAAGTAAGGGAGGTGCAAAAAGACATGGAAAGCCAAGACAACAGCTGAAAACAATCAGTAATTAAAAAGCAATCCAGCCCCATGTCAGTACAAATTAATATCAGCTGGTTCAGTCCCAACTGATGGCCTACAAAAAGGTCTCATTGCCAAGGTGTCGCACAAGACACATCTCATGATGGGTAAAAGCAAGAGTTGTCTCAAGACCTTTTCAACCTAATTGTTGCAAAACATAATGATGGCATTGGTTATAGGCACATTTCTAAGCTTCTGTATGTTCCAGTGAGCACTGTTGGGGCCATAATATGAAAGCCATATTACCTCAACCAGGTTCTTCTCGCAAGATTTCTGACAGAGGAGTGAAAAGAATAATCAGAAGAGTTGTCCAAGAGCCAATGATCACTTGTGGAGAGCTTCAAAAAGACCTGCAGTTAGCAGGTACTGTTGTCTCAAGGAAAACAGTAAGTAATTATGGCAAGCCGTTTTAGCTTAAATTGTACCCAGCCTTACTCATCGTAATTGCATTTTTACTGGTAGGAATTCAATTAGAGAGCTTTACAATTAAATTCTTACTAGTAGCAATTACAATTAGAGAGCTCTTTAATGCAATTATTACTAGTAAAAACTGATTTAGAAAGCTCTTCAATTCTTACTAGTAACGATTACAATTCGAGAGCTCTCGAATTGAATTAAAGAGCTCTGCAATTGCGTTCTCACTAGAAAGAATTGAATTAGAGAGCTCTCTAAATCAGTTTTTACTGTAATTGCATTAAAGGGCTCTCTAGTTGTAATTGTTACTAGTCATAATTGGATTAAAGAGCTCTGTAATTACGTTCTTACTAGTAACAATTCAATTAGAGTTATGTAATTTAAAAATGAATGGAAGTCAATGGAGACATAATTATGACTAGTAAAAAATAATTTGTAGTGCTCTCTAATTGGAATTGTTACTAGTAAGAATTGAATTAGAGAGCTCTCTAATTAAATTCTTACTAGTAAAAATGCAGTTACGACGAGTAAAGCTGGGTACAATTTAAGCTAAAACGGCTTGCCGTAAGTAATGCACTCCACCGCCATGGCCTGTATGCACGCTCCCCATGCAAGACTCCATTGCTGAAAAAAAGCATGCTGAAGCTCATTTAAAGTTTGATGCACAACATTTGGAAAAGCCAGTGAAATACTGGTAGAATATAGTGTGGTCAGATGAGAGCAAAATTGAACTGTTTAGATGCCATAATACACACCATGTTTGGAGGAGAAATGGCACTGCACATCACCCTAAAACACTGAAAAACTTCACATAATTGAAGGATGAATGGGCAAATTTACCAAGACACTCTTGACAAAAATCTGCTGCCATCTACCAGGATGATGAAACGAGGGTGGACATTTCAGCAAGACAATCCCAAACACACAGCCAAGGAAACTCTCAATTGGCTTCAAAGAAAGAAATTAAAGCTGTTAGAATGGCCCAGCCAATCACCTGACTTAAATCCCATTGAAAATCTATGGAAAGAACTGAAGATCAAGATTCATAGAAGAGGCCCACGGAACCTTCAAGATTTGAAGACTGTTTGTGTGGAAGAATGGGCCAAAATCACACCAGAGCAATGTATGCGACTAGTGTCTCCATACAGGAGGCGTCTTGAAGCTGTCATTACCAACAAAGGCTTTTGTACCAAGTATTAAATATCAGCAAGCGTGTTCAATACTTTTTCCTTGTCTCATTTCACATTATTACACAATTTAATTTATGAACTTGTTTGTTTTGGTTTCTTTGTATGTATAACTTGGGTTCTTACCAACATCTGGTGAAATTTCATGTCAATAGCACCTTTGGAAATATATTTACTGCGAAAAATAGTGACGTGTTCAGTACTTATTTCACCCGCTGTATACTGATTCTGCTGTCTTAACTCTGTTTTATTTCACTCAAGAAAGTTCCCACACTTTTGAACATTTTGTGCTAATATTTCCATTAAAGGATTAGAACAAATTTGCAATGACTGATAATAAACAGATTTTGTTTGTCACACAGTGTGAGTTAGTTTTTGATGTTCGGCAGAGTTTATGTTTGAGAAGAGGTGCAGTCATGGTTTATGGAAACACAAGAACACACCTCTCCTTTAAAGGCTTTTCCTGTTTACATAATCCCTAACCCCAGCATACTAAAACATACCGACTGACACACACCCTTTTAGGTAAACCATGGTCAAAGAGATTGCGACTTCGCATTTCAGATTGATATAGCCTTCACAAGCATTCTTTAAACTATTAGCAATCAGTGGATCATCATTGGGAGTGGCTATAACCAGCCAACTTCACAAAACATTGTAGTAACATCCAATGTAAAAAAAATAAATACAAGGTTGTTTCATCTGATATTTACCTCTCATGTATCCAATGAGCACTAGTGTTTTTTTTTCTATACCCATACCCTTGTTTTGGAGTGTTAAATAGTTTAAATAGTTTAAAAGTAAATAGTTTACTTAAGATCAGACAAAGAATAACACTCTTCAGGGTTAAAAGAATATGAACCAATAATATAAAGATTAAAAAGCCCTCTTATCTTGACATCTTATCTCAGTATTCTTTCATGACTTAATTTTTAACGTGATGGTCAAATTAAATGTTTCTATTGGCGTCACATACACAACTCCCACAAATTTTATTAGTATGACAGCATAATGATCCACATCCTCAGTTTCTCTCATAATTAGCTTGTATAGTCAATTCAGAAAATAAAAACAATTCCTTTGTTTTGCTCTCCAGTACTCGCAGTTAAAAAAAAAATGCTTACACACTAAAGTGGTACTTGGGGCCCACTCAGTGAAAACATTCATACCTATTCTTCTGACCATGTCTGCATTTGGAGTCGCTGACTAAAATCCCTTTAGCGCCACCAACTGTCCGAAGTTTCACTCATGTTTAGGCTAATAACTTTTGAACCGTACTGGCTACAAAAAAGTTTTTCGTCTGATTTCTTTCATCAAGTCGATTCGATTGCACCCTATGACGTCATTTTCCGTCATGAAAATTTGTATGCCATTTAGAATTTTCTGAAAAAACTACTTTTTCTAACTTCTCCTAGGCCGTTGGTCTGATTTTCACGAAAATTGAACCAGATCATCTTTAGACCATTCCGACAAAAAGTTATGCATTTAAAGTTGATTCGTCAAACTGTTCTCGAATACCGCTCAAACATATTTTCCTGAAAAGTGGTCTCGTTAGATTTGGGACGTCATGCCGAGCTGAATGATATCCAATTCTCCCATATCAGCCATTTTGGCTGTTGGACATTTTGAATTATGCACAAAAATGCTGTATTTTATGAACGTGAAACTCAGTATTTATCTATCTATGTGTGCACTTGCCTGCTTTTTTATAGTGTAACTATAAATAATTTTATAATTTTATTTTTTCCAAACTGCTCTTACTAATTTTTGGTATAGGTATTTGGTATAGAAATCAAAACTCAAATGTTTTGAGAAACAAATACATTTTTCAACCTTGCATTGGAGTTTCTTTTGTAAATATATACTGAATACGATACAGATTGTTTCAAAGTGGCTTCACAGTAACAAATTCAAATTTTGCTTTAAAGCAGTTTTAACAGCTAATAGTGTCATTATTCAGCTTAAGTCAGTTCAGTGTTAATTCAGTTCAGTTCAATTACTGTAAAATTAATAAATTGTGCATACACACTGTATATACAGTGTATTGGTGCACATACATGTATGCAAAAGACACAAGGATGACAAGATAGTAGTCTTTTACATTTTTCACATCCGTGTGTAGTGTGACGTGTTAACCATTTGATGGTTTGTGGGTAGAATTACTATACACATTTTTTTTTTAGAAGAGTTACTGTAAAATAGCTTTGGATGAAGTGTTTGCTTTTGCAAAAGACCTGTGTTGTTTTGCATGCTGTGTGCATGTTTTGTGGCTTGTGTGCCGTTTCAAAAATTGTGTGTAAGCAATTTAAAAATAACTGCAATATGCATGCACCAACAATCCTCGACTGAAATTTGTGAGAATAAGCAAAGCATTGAAAGAGGTTTTAAGACAAAAAAAAATGTTTGTACTGTTCTTAGTGTAGTTTATTTTTAGAGCCATTAGGTTGTGCTAGTCCATGTATGTTTTTGATGTTGTCAGAGAGAGTAACTTCTGACCTTAATTGCAGCCGTCTTGTTTACTCAGTTGATGCTGATAGTCACCCGGTTAACGCAGCTCAATCTCTTCATCATCTTTGCAATCATTTATAGAAGCTTTGTCTGTAAGTATTAATGCGTTTGCTAGAAGCTTGTTTTTTTGATATTGAGACTTTTCACTACGATGTTACATGCATCTAGATTATTATTGTGTATATTATGTTTAGTTATACCTTAAGCGAACTGTTTCAATTATTAATGTATAGTCTTTAGAAAATTATTCTTCCCCTTTTCTGTATTTCAGTTTTACTCTGTTTCACTTGCATTTGAAGTGGTGGTGTTAATAAATCAATGCTTCAGTACAACTTTCTTGTGGAAGGAGTCATCTGTCTGCCTAGTTGAAGAAGGGGAACTCTTTTACGAGGGCAGAATAATGTTGTATTAATAAATCAGCATCATAAAAATGTCATACCACAGGCAGCACAAGCCAAACATAAACATCTCCATTATGAGAAATGTACTGATTACATGTTTAGCATATGCATGATTATTGTGTATTATTTTATATATTTTAGGGGAATAAATGGAAACTTTTCTAAAATAGCTGTAGAACAGTGTGCAAATTGAAAAGAATGTAAATGGTCCCTTACCTGGGCCAAAAAGCCTCCTGTTGTTGTTGTTTTTTTTTTTCTCAGAATGTAGGCCTACAAAGTACATCTGATATCAGTTGTTTTTAAAGTATCATTCTTGTAAAAGTTGACATTC
>JAPDVR010000004.1:17526291-17573791 GCA_026230005.1 Gila orcuttii
AATTTTTTGTTACCAAAGAGATCACAATTCCATTTATTGAATGAGTTGTGTGGCAAAGGAAAGAGTGTTTCAGCTGCCCGGACTATCAAGACCATTGAACCCCTTTCTGATGGTAATCAAATGAATTGTATGTGTTTAGTAATGGCTTTATTATAAACCACAAACTCCAAACCTCAAACTAATTAGGTTAATTCCACAAAATCTGAATATTTGGCTTACATGTGAACAGTACTAATCAAACTATATTTATTTGCTTGGGCAAATGCTGCACTTCAGTTAATTGTCAATGACATGAATAGATGAATAGGGTCGTCTGATCCATCTCTGTTAGAAAGTGATACCACCAATTATAAACAAAACAAGCCAAACCACTTTATTTTTTCAAATGAAGCTAAAAATAGGACTCGTTTAGCATTTTGTTTAAAGATGAGAAAATTTGAATGCTTTTCAAGTCATCCTCTGTGTGGCAGTAGAATTGAACTTGTGTGCTTGTGACGATTGCAAAAAGGCACCACTAGGTGGCAGAAGAGTAGTTTTTACTCTGCTATTATGGCGTATTATTGAGTTTCTACTCTTCATACATTCTCTAGTACAGTAAATATATGTTGTTCTTTATTTTTTCAGAACTGTTTTTCTGTCACTTGGTCAGGTATATTCTGACTTGGATTTACATCTCAGATTGTGCATTTGCACTCCTGGAAAAAGAGGTTGTGAATCATCCAATGTCTCATGAAATGTTTGTATTTTCACTTTTCAGTCTCAAGATGTGATTTCTTTTCATTTTTCAACATTAAGTGTTGTGCTATACTCTGCACATATTCAGAAATCTTTTTCTGTAATAAAATATGTTTCTAATGTTGTTAAATCTACTCATAACATGTTGTTTTTTCCTTTTACATAATCAGTTTTTTTACTCATGTTGGGTGAAAGACTATCTTGGGGATTAGTAGTGAAGTCAACAAGTAGTTTAAAGGTATTGAAATGACAGACGGCATGTCCCCCGGTGTTGCTTAGGCGCTGTGTTGACGCTGTGGTGTGGTGTGTTTGTTGGGTCTGGTTGTGTAGTCTTGGCTCTGTCTGCTTTGTGGGAGGTCTTCTCTGCGGGGCTGTGTGTGTTTCCGGAGCAATGAAAACTCGCTGAAACATGAGTCATAAAGCGTCTGTGCATGCGTGTGGTTCGCTCCTTATCTACCTGTCTGACAGACCTCAATCTACCATCATAATGATCTAATCTGTGTGTCTGTGTGGAAACGCCACACCGTGCGTGTGTTTGTTTGCCCTGCCCATGAGGGTCTGAAAGAATCGTGTGTGTTTGTGTTAGAACACTTGAAAGAGTTATGTTGAAAACAAAGTGATTAACTTATGTATTTCGTACTTACAATTTTTACATGTGTTTTTACACAAGTTTTAGAGATTTTGATTGTGTCTGTATTATCGGATCACTTTGATGTGTGTTGTTTGGTTGTGTCTGATAAGCAGCCCATTGATGCAGTTCTTCCGTATATCTTAAGAATGTGCTCATGGTGTTTGGTGAGTATTTCTATCTGTGTGGGCCGCACTCGAGTGGCTGGTGGCTGATGATACAGATCCGACTGTAGATAGTTATTCACGGTGTTCTAGAATTTGGACATACATGAACAAATAAAAATTATGAATGAGTCCAGATGAAGTAAACCTCCTTTAGATAGGGGTGTTTCAGGCACTTTTATGTGCCGGGGCTGATTTATTTATTTATTTTAATTACAATGAACAGATTTCAACTCATTTTCTTTGTGAATGTGAAGTTCACATTAAAACTGTCTGGAACTTTTGCCATGCCTTTTAGCATTTATTTTTTGCTACGTTAAAATGCTTTTCATTAATACATTTTATTGTTTTATCTTTGTCCCAGACCCAATAGAAAATCTATAAATAAATCTATCGTACCCTATAAAAATTTGCTAAATACATCGATTTAAAATATTACTGATTTAATATAAAACATTTTTTACCCCAATTATGATCATGTCTCTCAGATGTGGTGTCATATTTCCATCATGACCAACAATTTTGCGCCCAAATAAAGTTTTTTCAAAAGTTATTATACATGTTTACCAAAAAAGACAAAAGTATGAGAGAAAAGCATGGCAAAGATAAAATAATAGACATGATGTACAGATTATGTATAATTTTCAGGCTGTAATTTTGATGTATTTTGCAAAATTATAAAGTACTAGCTATGAAATTAGGCTTAAAGGAGTCAGCCATTTTATTCTAACAATTCATTTAAAAACAATTCATTTAAAAAAAAAATCATCGAGTCAGATATGGCTGTGGTTGAAATGCTCATGACTTTTAGAAAAATTCCCCTGTGATGTGTATATATATATACACATCTTAGTAGACATTTTAGTAAACATTAAACATTTTAGTAGACAATTATAAAGAACCAATGAGAGTGTAAAAAGTGTTTAAAAGTTTAGTTTCTTGATCCACATGGCCAAAAGTGCTCCAAGTTGATGCAGTCATTAAAAGTGTGAATACACTACTTCAGAAATCAGATTGCAAGACTGAAGCATTGCTATGTGTTTCTCTCTCTCTCTCTCTCTCTCTCTCTCTCTCTCTCTCTCTCTCTCTCTCTCTCTCTCTCTCTCTCTCTCTCTCTCTCTCTATCTTTCCCTCTGTCTCTCTTCATCCACCATGCAAGAGCAGCTGCAGTGGATCAATACTCCAATCTGAGTGTTGTAATCCTTCTAAAGTTCAGTGTAGCATGTCAAAACACTCTCCTTCTCCTCAGTTTCTCCTGTGAGCTCACAAAGATGTTGGCAAATAATGTGCTTACCAAAAATAATACCCTGACTGAAAAAACGGACTTTACATATTGTTTACGTGCTCAAACAAAGTGTGTGCGAGAGTGAGCAAGTTTAAGAAAGATAGAAAACGAAAGGTGTTGAAAGATCATCTGTCACCCATCATACCTGCTATGGTTCTTGAATTGTTTCCCATTTGGTTGGATTCACATAAAATTAGTGAAAGGAATGTGTTTTCATATTTAAAGTTGGGTTGAACTCAGTAATAGAATTGAAATCCAGTTTATCAAGCAGCTTTAGCAGACACGTTCATCCACATACATACGTGGTGCTTTATTAAACTCTTTTGCAAACCGAAACACTTTTATCACCTGTCAGTATACCATTTCATAGTCTTTTATGGTATTTCTTCTTTGCAATTTTTAAATACAGTGAAATAATGTTCGAATTTTTCATTTTGTCATCTGCCATTTTAAGTGCTCAAGCTCTTACAGCAAGATGGATTCTGAAAGAGGATTGTTCTTGTCGCTTAGCCACTGCAATGTTTGTACTGGACTTTTTGGAAAGTTACATTCTACTGTCTGAAAACAAACAGGGTTCAAAGAAATTTGTTCACCATGGTCCATTTATGTACATAGTAAAAAGTATAAACTATATAAAATTGCAATTCAGTACGATATGTCAACATTTGAACCGCTTAAAGTTTTTTTTTTGTATCATTAGATATTCAAGTAAGTTGAAACCTAATACTTACATTTTAAAGATTAATCCTGCAGTTTCTCTCAAAAAAAATACTGTGGTTTTCAGCGTACAATGAATTCTGGGGTAGACTAGGCCTAGAAGGATCCATCTGTTGTATCCTTCATTGACCGGGAAACAAAGGACTCATTTCGAGGTCGCATTTGAAGGAATTGGGAAGGATGCAGACTTTGAATTGGGACGTAGCTATAGTTATCGTGCTTGGTGTATATGGGCCTTTGGCTGATATTAAAGTTTTATACAATTGTGTCTAAATAAAGTAAAAAGAAAACACTAACAGCTAACACCAATCATTTTGCAAGTAAATTTAGGCATTGCAACGTTATGATCTATACAGAATGAAAAATGGAAAATCTTTTTGAGGTTTGTTGGGTAAAATTACATTTAACAATGTTATTAAGGAAATCTATGTAAAAGCATAGGAAATGAGCATGCACAAATAAATATACAATATCAACTATTACTGATCAGTTCAAAAATATTCAATATCCAACAATATCTGATATTGTACCAATATATTGGGCATCTCAAATGATGATATCTGAAGAAAATCACTGCCTATTGAAGTCTAGATTGATTCAAATTTACTGAATAGAAGAAACAATGTGTCACATGTGTGGTATATTTTAGTTTGTGTTGATCTATTTTAAGATAGTTGTAGTTCTATGAATGTCAATATATGGAAAAAGGTGAGTTGATAATAGATTGATGATTTTTGCTCAAGAGCAAAGTTGAAATAATTGACATGTTTCTGGTGACTCACTAACAGTAGGTGTGCTGTATGACGTTAGTTAAGACAATTGTGACGATATTCTGCTCATTTGTTTTTCCGTCAGTCATCGGGTTTAGTTTTCTTGCACAATTGGGTGACAAATGTTTGTTATATCACTCTCCCACGAATGAGCACCACACCTCAATCTGACTTCTGCACAGACAAACCTGCTCTACTTCTCTCTCACTTTTTTTTGAGCATGTAAGTCAACCATAATAATGTTCTAGGTGGCATTCAAGCAGACAGCAGTGCATAAGTATGCAGTTGGTCCTGCTCTCTGTTTGTACAGTAGCTCTGAACTGGAGCATAGCAACCCTGTCCCATCGAGTCTCAAAACACAATTTGAGAAAATTAGGTATAATCGAAAAGTCGCTCAGACTATGAGCTGTTCTACAGACGGATTGACTCAACATTGCTCAGATTCAGAGAAAACTGATATAAAATCAGTTCAAAAAGACTTTGAAGCCAGTTTTCTCAGTTACTGTGTTTATTTTTTGTTGTATTCATGATTCATCAGAAATTAAAGAGTTATATATTGATGGTTAATGTTTGGAACAATTACGTTTTTTTTAAGTGTTTAATGTTTAAAGTCTCTTATGCTCACTTAGGCTGAATTTATTTGATACGGTAAAAACAGTAATACTGTGAAATATTATTACATTTTAAAATGGGGTCCCACTTTATATTAAGTGGCTTTAAGTACTATGTACTTACATTGAAATTAATAATTTGATACAATAGATTTAAAGGGGCATTCGGCAACTCTAGCTATTTCTTTGCTGATTTTCACTTTTGTTGTCGCATGTTTTCTCAACGAGCTCCCCCTACAGCTGTGAGGCGTATATTTCACAACAATGTCGTAAAAAAACTCACTTGCGGCACCCTCCTCCCGCTTTCTACCGCTGCTCATGTGCATTTGTTATTATCGGAGCCGGCCAACTTTATCGTGTGGAGCTATGTCTACTGAGGTGGGTAATACATCGTACACATTGAGGGCGGCGTGTGTGTTTATGTCGAATTGCCCTAAAGCAGTTTGTGTTTCTCGCTCGTTCTCGCTTCTCACGAGACTTCCTATTTCCAACTTACCGGGACGTTAGTCCTCATGTTGCAAGGTTGGTTTTCCGCCTGGGAACGCTGGGGGGAGCGGGGAAAGTCACAATTCTCACCAGAACAGGTTATTAAACCATCCAAATGATTTCTAAATGGTTTTATTAAGTTGAAATAGTTGCCGAATGCCCCTTTAATGTGTACATATGTTTTTACATTGTACTTATATTTTGAAAATTCCTGCATGTAATTACAGCTGTAATTAATGTTTGCAATTACATTTGTAATTACACCTTAACCGACCCTTAAACCTACCCATACCACCACACCAGCCCCTAACCTAACCAGTATCACACCTCAATAGCAGCAAACGTGTTTTACAATATAACATCCACACAATAAGTACATTGAACTTATTTTTTCGATGCAAGTACATAGTACTTAAAGCCACTTAATGTAAAGTGGGACCTAAAATGGTTATTATTATTATTATCATCAATGTTGAAAACATTGTGATACATTTTTTGATGATTTTTTGGTGAATAGAAAGTTCAAAAGAACACCATTAATTTGAAATAGAAATTATTACATTATAAATGTCTTTACTGTTGCAACTTAATGCATCCTTGTTGAATAGAAGTATTTATTTCTATTCTTTTTTTAAATGGTACAAACAACTTGGTAATGTATACCAGTTTCCACAAAAAAATTAAGCAGCTCAGCTGTTTTCAACATTGACAATAAGAAGAAATGTATCTTGAGCACCAAATCAGCATATTAAAATGATTTCTATAGGATCATTAGACACTGAATTATAGTAATGGCTGTTAAAATGAAAAATGGTCAAATATAAAACAGTTATTTCAAATTGTAATAATAATTCACAATATTGCTGTCTGTATTTTTTCAAATAAATGCAGCCTTGGCGAGCATAAGAGACTTCTTTCAAAAACATTAGAAAAACTTAATTATTCCTAACTTTTGACTGCCAGCGTATATTTAAACCATGATTAAATTAAGATATTATCAAATCAGTTTGTGAACTTATTAGTGTAATGTGCTTGGAAAGTTTCTCAAATTGTCTGAGTGAGTCCATGGGCATTTAAATGTTCAACTAAAATTCTGGAGTTTGTTCCTTCCTCCCTCTCTCTCTCTCTCTCTCTCTCTCTCTCTCTCTCTCTCTCTCTCTCTCTCTCTCTCTCTCTGGTGGGTGTGGGGTTGAGTTTTCGGGTTAGTTTGGGGGATTGCTGTTGCTTTGGGAACAACCTGTGGAAGCCTCTGTTTGTTGCTAGGAGATTTTATGCTTGCAACAAGAAAATCTGGCTCCCCCTTCAAATGACCCCCCCCCCCACACACACACACACACACACACACAAGCATGCACAATGCTCACTCAGTTTTGGAGTTTGCCAACAGATTAATTCTGAAAATAAGATGTTAATATCAAAACAAATCTTACACGATTGGATGATATTCTTCGTGGCTTCACTTATCTCCCACCCTTTCCCTATTGACATGCTACTGATCTTCACAATATAGAACAATACATTAAATAAAATAAAATAAAAACTCATTAAATAAGAGTGTTTTACCATCAAGTAAAAAGTAGGCCAAATGTAATTAATTTGTTTCTTTGAACTATAATTGATTGTACATCTTAATCATTCATTTTAAAAATATTTTCATATTTTTAAGATTAAAAAAAGTTTTTTTGTGTTGTTTGCTTATAGTTGTTTGCTTATAGTTACTTCATTTTACCTGAAAAAAATAACCCTACACTTTTATGAAAAGGTCGAAATATCTTGTAAGAAATACTTCTGACTTTTATGAACAGGTTAAAGGGGTCCTTTGTGTTTTCTTTTCCTTGTCACATGTTGTCCTATATGTTCATACCACACTGACCTTGATTTGGCAAATTAGCAGGCCTATGTTAAATGTTAGTAATATTTTAAAGAAACATTGCATTACTGAAATCATAAATATAATTTTTAAAGAATTTCAGTAGGCCTATCTAGACCTTTTCTCCGAACAGTTTTTACAGAATTTTTTTATTTATTTTAATTTACATATTCATGATAGAGTAGCCTATGTATTCAAAATAAATAAATATGTAACCATCTTATTTTGTATGGATTGGATTTTATAGTATTTTTGAATAACTTAATTGTACAGTTTGACAAAAAAAAAAATAAAATAAGCATGACGTCAACGGAACCAAAACATTTTTTTCAATAGATATTATGCTTTTTAAAAGTATTTGAAACAGTTGTAATGACTTTATGGACGTCTTCTTTCTTTGTACAGCTTCCTGCAATAGCATTTATGGGTTCGGCGGACTATATTTTGTCGTCATATGCGTGAGCGTGAGTGTTTCTAACTCCCATCCCCCTTTCAAAACTCTTCCTTGGCATCTCCCCCCATTCCTCCCCTCCCCTCCACCCTCGATTAGCCGGTCCTGACTGCACCATTACCATGAGAATAGCGGGGAGCAGCGAGCGGGTTAAGCTCGGGACTGCTGAGAGAGGGGAGACGAGGCACTCAATGCAACGCTAATTTTCTGCCCGGTAGGAGAGCGAGAGAAAGGAGAACAAAGGCGAGCATAAGAGGCGCTGAGAACCGCGCGCTTTTACTGCGCGCACCTGCGTGCTCAAAAGCGCAGGACAATGAGACTCCGAAACGGCCAATTACGGGCCGGACAGACACTCACTTTCTCTCCTGGAAAAAGCGGGCAAAGTATGGAAAAAAACGAGAGAAAGGGAGGGATAGTCTTCCGACCTCTGTGTTTTGATCCTCCTAACTTTTATCAGTTTTAATCGATGTCCACTTTCTTCTCGAGGTTAGGTGACGGAGGTCAGATGTCCCCCCAGCACTCGCCAAAATGAAGACCCCGTCCCTCCCAAAATCAGTGTCTTCTGCACTCATTGTTCTCTTTTCTTGCTTAATTTGGTGCACTTTAGCTAATTATAATATTAGTCATATCGACTTAAATGCGTTAATGTCGGGACCATAAGCCCGGCGCCCGCTATCGTATTAACGATGAATTAAACGAGTCTGGTCGCATTTATATGGGCAGCCTTATAAAGTGGGTCCATATGAGTTTTGATTAATCATTGGAAAAAGCTCGTTTCAGTAATTTCGCAATAAAGGCCGATGTGTTTGGGCTGGGCTGTCTTGCACTATCGTCTAATGCGTGAAAGTGTGTAGGTTGTTGTGGCGCCATAGGAGAGCAACACCTGCCATGTTATCATTAAACAAACGTGAGGCTTACTTTCTTTCCAGCATTTATGAACGTCACAATCTTGTGTTTGAATTGAATTTGTAAAATGTGTGCGAGTGGAAAAGAACAGCTTGAAATGCTAATGCCATGTTTTAACTAACTTACAGCTTCAGCCCTGGACTTTTCTGGGGCTTGTTGCATCAAATCTGTTAAGTTTAGAAAATTCTTATAGCCTAATAATTTTGAAAGAAGTTATTTCCGAAGGTTTTTATATCTCAAGATGTTTGTTGCAGCAAACATTCTATCAAAATTATTGTTTATATGTTGGCTGTTAAAGCCTGCTGAAATACAGTTTACCTGAGTAGCATGACATTATTACATTGTAAACTGAAAATTAAGACAAATAGTCGGGTGTTCATATTTGAATATAATGAGAACAAAGAAAGACAAGTGTACAAAAATAATAAAATACTTTATTAATTTTTTTTTGTTGTTTTTCTATCAAGGTTGTCAAGTCACATACAAGATTATTAACCCTTACTATAAGGGCTTAAAAAAAATCACAATACATTCTTAGTCAAACAGTTTTTTAACAAGCCCATAAAGTTTTCATTTTTTAATGAACATTATTCAAAACGTTTTGACTCCCTTTTATACACACAACACTTCTATTCACAAAGTTCTATTTCTCAAATGAGTTGAGAATTAATTGTTCTTTTTTAATAGAAAATACAGTCAAATCCCTCTAAGCAGGATCTCTATTTCGTTTTCACTTTTTAATGCAACAAAAATCTGTCGAAGCTCTGGGGATAAATGTATCTACACTACAAAAATGTCTAAACCGTTGTGCATTTCATATTTTTCCATTACCTAAACAATGAAGAGCAGCACAATGTTACAAAGTCTTGTGGTATGAAAGCTTAAAAGTAAAACTCGGGAGATTCATTTTGAGGTGTTTAGATCATCAAGACAAGCAGCGACTGAGGGAATGTGTGCTCAGGTCCCTTTTTTCCCTATTTAGCAATTACAGCCTTGCCTTTAAAGTCAGTAGTCAGTGACATATTAAACTAGCTGGTTTACTATGCAAATAATAAGCAGTAATCAACCAGTCAGCTGATTGATTAAAAACAACGGCCAGTCGATTACAGGAAAAAAAAATGTGCCGTGTTACTACTATAAGCAATTCCATCAACAGTGCACCAGGCCCCAATGACATAATCATCGGACGCTTTGCAGAAAACAGACATGGACCTTAAAAAAAACGTGATAGAAAGGGGCGACACACATTCCACACAATATTCTGAGGCACTTCAACAAGG
This sequence comes from Gila orcuttii, assembly GCA_026230005.1. Taxonomy (NCBI): domain Eukaryota; kingdom Metazoa; phylum Chordata; class Actinopteri; order Cypriniformes; family Leuciscidae; genus Gila; species Gila orcuttii. The sequence goes on from JAPDVR010000004.1 coordinate 17,536,195, forward strand.
CCAGAAGTCCAGCTGCCTTGGGATATCCAGTTCAACCATGTGTCCACACACCCTCATCCTTTTTTACATATCAAGTTAATGTTCATGCATCTACAACCGACACTGCTGGCCCAGAGCTGAAACAGGAAGGTAATGACAGTGTCCTGATCAGATGTGAGTGAGAGGTGCTGTACCGGTGAGGTAATGCTGTTGGATATTGGAATAGCCTCTCTGTGCGCCACTGTCTGTGGTGTCTCCACCAGGGATATACATGCTAATCATGTCCCTCAGATCTCCTTGTAAAGGACCCCTCTGATGGCTGTGGGCTCCGGTGGGAGAGTGAGACACCTGGTCCTGTTTCACCATGGACATGACCGGGCTGGGCTGCTGTGGAGTGCTGCTGTAAGACATGGGGCTGGAGAGAAATCAAAGAAAAAGTGTTAAAGACTACACAAATGTTTGATTTAGTGAGCATGTTATTGAAGTGCACACATAAACACCTGTAGGAATAATTATAAACTTACCTGTAGGAGTTGGCACTATTCATGTAAGACTGTGCTGTGGCCATGGCGGATGGATACTGCAGGGCGGACAGATCATAGCGGTGAAGCTGCTGACTGTAACCCAGAGCGTCCGACTGCATTGCAGCATAGCCACCTGTGTGACCCCAGCCGTAGCTGTCCATCCGCGGGCTTCCACCTGACCCCTGAGCCGCGGCTGCCGCCAGTAAGTTACCGGCTGAAAGAGGATACTTAGCAGCCGGGTTGTCCTTCTTCAGCACGGGTTTTGTTTTACGGCGGGGTTTGTATTTATAATCAGGGTATTCCTTCATGTGCAGTGCGCGAAGCCGCTTGGCCTCGTCGATAAACGGCCGTTTCTCCGCGTCCGTCAGCAGCTTCCACTCGGCGCCCAGGCGCTTGCTGATCTCTGAGTTGTGCATTTTGGGGTTCTCCTGTGCCATTTTGCGCCTCTGACCCCGAGACCAGACCATAAACGCGTTCATTGGCCTCTTAACTTTGTCCATAGGATCGCCACCCTGTTGTTGTTGGCTGTTGACAGTCGTTTTGCCGGTTCCGTGAGTCACTCCACCGTTCAGCTGTGTCATTCCCTGCGCGCTCTGGTGCGTCGGTGGCACGGCGGACTTCATGTCGTGTTCCAGCATGCTGTACATGACTGACCACAAAGTTTAGTGGTGATACGTAAGTATCACCGTAAACTGCTAAATGACTTTAAATCAAATCAAATGACTTTAAGTGTCCGCGAAGCTAAACGTTTAAGCGCCTATTTCATGGACAAGTAGCCTAAGTCCAAAAGACGAGAGCGAACTGACTGTAACTACAGCGAGAAGTGTTTGTAAACGGCTAAAGACAATCAACAAGTTCTGAAGTGACGTTAGTTTGTCTTAAAAGTGAAACAGGTCCGAGCTGAACTCACTGTGCGTCCTGCCTGCGACTCTTTCAGTGCTTGAGTGATAATAGAATTTCATCACTGTCCGCCTCCAGCTGCTTTCTTTCTCTCCACATTAGCATCACTAAAGAAGGGGTGCGGTGAATGTAGAGAGGCCAAGAGCAGGAGGAGGATTCCGTTTTGGGGAGAAGAGTTTCTGTATTCACCTGCAACACTTTAAACTGATTTTACAATATAACATTTTGTGGCCATCTTATAGTTATTTCTCCTCAAAATCATTAGACATCAACATTTAGTTCATTAAAGTTGAATTTATTTATCCACACTTTTTGTGACCTATTTATCTATCCACAGTTTCAAGGAATACCATCTTGGGTCTTGTTTTTAATTTCTGACCAAAACAACATCATCTATTATACACTTGTTACCTGTTGAAAAGGCACTTTTGGACAGTCATTTTTATTTGGGTCATTACCCAAAATTGTTTCCTTTTCTATTTTTAATAGGTGATTTTTAAAGGAGATGTTTTATATAGGCCTAAGTTAGAAATGTTGCATTGTGCCATATCAGGCTAAACGTAATCATTTCAATATAGGTTGGATTATAAAGCTTATTTAAAAGTAAAAAAAAAAAAATTATGGGACTTACAGTTACTAGCCGAGCTGTGTTCAAGGTCACAACACTACAATGTGCTTATTCGTTACCCCCCCCCCCCCCCCCAAAAAAAAAAAATCCAGTTCACTATAATTAGTTGTTTAACTTAAAAATCATAGTAATGTCTTGCTTAAGATTATCCCCTACTTACAAACCCCACAAAATATAACCAAAAGTGCTTGAAAAAAGTACAGACATATTACTTGTCTTTGAAAAGTTCACATTCTGAAAGAATATTGTTATGACAAAGTTTTTTATTTGTTATGATGTTATATAGTTATAATGTTATGTTACGATGTTTATATGATGCGTTAAGAAAATCCTTAGTGATAATATTTACAAATACACCAATTATAATTATAGAGATTTCTTTAAAAGTTTGTTGCAATTGGGCACTGCTTTTGTAGGTGAATAAAATTGTATTCATGACTTGAGTTGTTTTAGATGTTACCACATGAAGTACATTTTCAGGATTGTAAAAAATAAAGGTTCTTTATTAGCATCAATGGTTCCATGAAGTACATTTAACATCCATGGAACCGTTCCAATGCAAAAAAAAAAAAGGTTCTTTATAGGGGGAAAGGGTTCTTTAGATTATTAAAATGTTATTCACACTAAGAAAAAAAGGATTATTATAAGAACTGATTACTTAAAGCATTTGGGGGAAACCAAAGGTAGTTCATGTATGGAATCACTTTTGGAAACTTTTATTTTTTATTGTTGAAAATCTTTTATTTTCATTCTCTTTTAGCCATCTTCCCTGATGCTGTTGTACTCGGATGTCCTCTACCCCAGTGAGTCGTCTTCTCTAATGACCGCAGGTGTGAGTAGTTACTCCTTATCACCCAGCCATCCATACACATTAGTTTCTATAGGCATCACTTCACACTTCTATTGTGAGCCCTGCATCCCCAAACACTACGACTACGGCTGACCATCAGTAAGAAGTGTGACAATGAACCCCCCCCCCCCCCCTCTGAGTTTAGCTTGTACTAACACATCATCTGAATGGTTCCTATAAGGCCTACCAAAAAAAGCTGTTATAAAAATGACTTCATTATAGGGTCATTTTAACAACTTACAAAAGTTACTAGTTTACCTTTAAAGCAATAGTCGGCATTACATTTTCATGAGTGAACAAACTCATCCGATCCTCAGCATTCCAAGAAGAGGATAAGGAGGAGTTTCTGTACTCCATTCTCTTCTCCTTTGTTGTAGTTTCTCCCGTTTAATCATTGACAACAAATCTAATGGGGACCGAAAGTGATTCTGCTAATGGAGCCTGAACGTAAAATACAAGTTTGCGAAATTAATTTGTTAGATTTGTTCTGTTTATATAAGTAAGTGCCATTGTAAAAACCATTTTAAAAGAATGTGAAGGTTGCAAAGCTAAGTAGTAGGGCATGAAACGTGTTGTTGTCAACCGGCAGTAGTTATGCATTGTCTCTGTGTTAGACAGTGGGTTGTAAAACCAGAATCTCCTATTGGATTAGTATGTTTTCTCTGGCTTTGTGACAGTTTGAATGACTGAAACCTATGGCCCATTTTGACACGATGGAAGTCCATAGAAGAGCAACAGGTGGTATTACCTCAAACCAAAGCAGAAATGTAAAAAAATCTCAAGCGCGACACGTGAGCTGCCGTTTTCTACTGGCTCACGGCCTGACACTGCAAAACCCCACTGTACGGCGTCAATATTGACTCGAGCCATTGTCGCAGGTCATTGTCACACACTTATTATACAATTAACCTTACTTTTTGTGGAGGCTGAATATGGAGTGTGCCGGAGCTATTGTGCATGAGTCATTCTCATGTATGGGATCAGTCTCATTATAAGCAAGAGCAGGAGAATAAAGAGAGGAAACACATTGATGTCTCCTGGTGTTGTGTCGACAATCAAATCAAAATTTAAGTGGGGGCCTCGCAAGAGAGCCGGAGAGTCCAGAGAAAGCCTGAAAGAAGCCAAACATCATACATGCGAGAGACGCAGAGATCCAGAATGACAGATTGGATGGTCTGAGATAAAAGAGAGAGGAAAAAATGAAGTAGGGAGGGAGAGGGGGGGTTCAAGAGAAAAGAAAGAGCGATGGACAGAGGGAGGGGAGGAGGACGGTGGTGGAAGAAAAGCAAGAGAGACAGCAAGGGGGGAAAAAAGGGGGTCGAGAATAAAGAAGAAAGTAAGAGGGAGAGAGAGCAGAGGAGCTGGGGGGTTGGTTAGTCGCTGGAGAAAGTTCTTAAGCTTTTTCAATGACAAGCAGATTGAAAGCCCCTCTATTCAGCCGCTCTCCGGCTTCTGTTCTCATGTAAATGGAGTCTGCGGCCTTCCCTCCATCCATCACACTGCCCGGTAGTCCAGCCAGGCCTTTACGAGCCTCCCACTTGCAAAATCACCATGCCCCACAAACACTTTGGGCACAGAAGGGGGGTTGGGGACGCAGAGAGGCCACCTACACTGTGCGAGAAACTGCAACATGGCCGTTGGGGATGGTAAGGTGCCACCGAATAGCGATGGGGACGAAGGCGATGATGAAGAGGGGAGACCGGAGAAGAGATTAATTTAAAAGTTCATGGCTGATTTGAAAAGCAGTACAATTCCTAATTACTGCCAAACTTTTTGTTTATTTCCAACAAAACATCTCACAGATACCTTCATGCATATTCATTTGCTACATTTCTACTTTAAAGCAACATACAACACATTTTTTGACACTGACCAAATGTAAACAGTAGTTTACATCAAATTAGCGGTGTGAACCTGTCTCAGATGATTGGATTTTTTTTTTACTGATCCTTATACTTTAAAACCACATGATTTAAAAGTTACAATTTCTCCATTTTTGGATACTGCAATCTATTTGTTTTTCTCTGCTGTGTGGAGCCTCCCTCCAGTGTTGAACACCGGCATTACAGTATCTCACAACTAACTGTTTTTTTCTTACAACTGACTTTTATGTACACCCATTAGTTAGGTAAAATATATGAGCAATTTAGGTAAAATATGTGAGCAATTTTGGGGGAAATTGTTGACATGCAATAAAAGATCAAAAAGAACTGGCACTCCGACTCATGCCTGTAAATCCATGAACTGGTGTAGTTTTCTTAAAAATAAATAAATAAAAATACATCTTTAACATGAACTTCCATTAATGTTCTTTAAATTTGGATAGAATACCTGATACAAAAAAAAGGGAGTGGGTTAAAACAAGACTGTAAATAATGTTTAATTTGTACAGATTCCAATGTACAAGCATTACACTTTGCTACCCCTATATGTGAAATTAGTGATTTTACAACTGGAACCTGCAAAAACAGCAAAGAACATAACCAAACTTGCAAACTGTTTAATAACAAGGAGAAAAAGGAGAGTTTGACTAATTATGCTGCAGCTTTATTGAAACTTCCCCCCTCCTCCGAAGAACAAAATACACTTACAAAATAACTTAAATGTAGAATTTCTTTTTAAATAATCCAATAATGTTGAAATATTTTTTTTTTCTCCATCAATTTTTTGTATACCACCTTCAGTCAAAATTCATCCGAGTAAGGACTTCCAAATATATAAATCCAGGAAGCCCACATTACTCAGACATCTATGTGATTACATAGCTCTGGCACAGTTTTACAGCAAACAGTACAGCAAGCAAGTGCAGTAACTACTTGGATCTTACAGTCCCAGTAGCTAAATCCGAAAGAAATGTATCAAATCTTACAGATGCTTTTCATGTTAGTTTAAAAGGAAGCACACTTTTACCACATGGCCCATTACTACATTAGTAACATGTGCTTTAAAAAAAACATCAATGCATGTCAATGATGATTCCCAGCTTAAAAAAAGAAAAGGAAAAAAAGAAGAGCTCAGGATGACTAATTGAAAGCAGGTGACAGAACATGCTGCTCTTCTCCATAAGAGAAGATGGCTGAGCCCATATTTTTCAATGTTTATTATGGGAGTTGATGGAGATAAATAGATGTATATTCAGCATTTGAGATTTATAAAATTTGTTCACTTTTGGGCAAAATAAAATGACTCATTTGCAAATGTGGAAGAGCAGGGGGTTGCACGTCCCCTACTCCATTTAGAAGTGCTTAAACTTGAAAAAGCGAGAGTGATTGTGGGGATAGAGAGAGGGGGGATGTATCTAGATCAGGTCAAATAAATCTCTAGATCAAATCAGCCACATTCATGGGCATCTCTTCTACGGTAGTGTTGTAGAAGGTCTCGATGTCCCGCAGAGTACGCTTGTCATCCTCTGTCACCATGTTGATAGCCACACCTTTCCTGCCAAAACGGCCGCCTCTACCAATCCTGAGTGTTTCACACACAAAAAAAACCCAAGATGGTTATAATAATCAAATGGCAGTAGAAACATCAGCTTAAGACAAATTCAATGTTACAATCATGAACAAAACACAAACCTATGAATGTAATTCTCACGGTTGGTTGGCAAGTCATAGTTGATCACCAAAGACACCTGCTGGACATCAATACCCCTGGCCTATGAATGAGAAAGACATGCAAGAAAATTATATATATAATATATATAATATATATAGTTGTGTGTGTATAGTTGTGTGGTTTGATAAAGCTATGGGGAAGGACAGAATGACCCATCCATAGCAGAACACACTATTTTTATACCAGATACTATTATTACTCCAAAGCACTAGAGGGTGCAATGGGGTCAGGGAAGTCTGGTGACCTCATCTGCTAACTGTAATATTTTTGAATAGAATCCATTCCATTAAGAGAACAAATGAAGCAAGATCAATGAATTGATGCGTTTTCTAACCAGCAGATCGGTGGTAATAAGGACACGGCTAGAACCAGAGCGAAACTCCCTCATAATCAGGTCTCGGTCCTTCTGCTCCATGTCTCCATGCTGACAAAGATAACACACAACGCCTTTACTACAAACCAAACATTTACATTTAGTTTATTCATGAATTCATTATGCTTGCAAAGAAAGAACATTCTGTATATGAGACACTATCAGACCATCTGTGTACAGAATGAATGCTAAAATGTTTAAAAATAATTTTAATACTACTATTATTATTATTATTATTATTATTATTAAACGGACCATAAAGCTTTATTTCTAACCTTAATCCTAATTTAAATTACAGGTCAACAATGACACTACTTTAGCAATTGTATGTGAGCATATTGTACAAAAATATTCTGTCCCTTTCAGGTGCACAAGATGGAAGAAAAGACAATTGTTGAAAGTCTGACATGTGAAAATACTAGATGCTCACGCTCTGCTAGAATTGTTTGTTATACATACTGAGAGGTACACTTAGATCTAGGTAGTGGCGTATCTGTAAAGGCACATCAAGAACAATAACTATAATAACTATATTAGCATCCACAATTTTCAATAACATTATGTTTATTTTAATCGCACAATACAGTTATGTTCTGTGAACAATTGCAGCTCAAACTCTAAAGTAGGAATGATTTTAATTAGCTGATGTTTTTTTTATATTAAAAATAGATTACAAAAATGCTCTGAAAGTGATTCAACAATATTGTTGCGGTGAGGCACTTTCAGTATTTACCAGAGCTGAGACAGTAAAGTCCCTGGCATGCATCTTCTCCGTGAGCCAGTCTACTTTTCGGCGTGTGTTAATGAAGATCACTGCCTGAGTGATGGTCAGAGTCTCGTAGAGATCACACAGGGTGTCTAGCTTCCATTCCTGACAAAAACACATACACAACAAAGCATGGTGAGAAACAGAATGACCTATTAACAGCCACTGGTCAAAATCAATGCATATAAGCGCACAAAACATCCTTTTAAAAAAGCCCTGATAAATTCTGGTGTGTTCATGTATGCAATTCATGAATTTCTGCTGTTATTCCTTTGCATAAAAGTGACCCAAGATCTGTACCTCTTTTTCAACATTGATGTAGAACTGACGAATACCCTCAAGGGTGAGCTCCTCTTTCTTCACAAGGATGCGCACTGGTTCTCGCATAAACTTGGTAGTGACATCCAGCACCTCCGCGGGCATGGTGGCTGACAGCAGCACCACCTAGAGGACAGATGGCAGATCAACATGATCGATCACATTTATAAACAAACATGTATGACCTTTAAAGCTAGGTCACCTAAAAAGGTGTTGTTACCAGTCATAATGGAATAGTGGTGGGAAACAGAGCTGACTGAACAAGAAGCAACACATTTCAGATTTCAATGCTATTTGTGTTTGTTCTTAACCTGTTGCAGTAACTGCATTATGCTTTAGCAAAAGCATATTGTCATATACACTAATGCAATAACACATGGAAATATTCAACCTGGTAACAGCACATACAGGAAACATGGTCGATTTTATATCCTAACCTGTGTACTGGTATTGAGTTTCTGGAAAATCTCGTAGATCTGGTCCTTGAATCCACGACTCAGCATCTCATCTGCTTCATCCAGCACAAACATTTTAATGTACTTAGAAGCTAGAAGAGAATTAAACACAAAAGAAAGTGTAAATGGCATAACAATAATATTATGCAATAAAATATATAAAATACAAAATATTCAGCAATAGATCTCAGTACTCATTACTCACAGAGGAACTTTCGATTGAGCATGTCGTAGACACGACCTGGGGTTCCTACTACAATATGCGGTGCCTCTGCCTGCAGCTTTTGGACCTCATTGCGCACGTTGGTCCCACCAATACAGGCGTGGCATGTTGCACCCATGTAGTCTCCAAGAGCCAGAATCACTTTCTGGATCTGTAAAGACAGAGAAAATCATGTGTGAAGTAACCTGGAGAAAACATTTGCCTGTACTTGCGTAGAGGAGTTGTGGACAGAAGCACATTTGCCATCACATGTAAGTGGTGATTTTAAGGGCTGAGTTAAAAATATAAATCTCAATTTTAATAAATTTTCATTTTGAAGAACCAATATAGATTCTTAAATCCCAAGAATAGTAACGTGCATACTGCGTACTGCTGATATTTATCATATCGCTCTGTGTTATCAACCAGGTAGAACCATTATTATAATATAATTATCCCAACGCTAAAGATGCATTCACAAATAATCAACATGATTCGTCTCAACTGCTCAGTGTTCCCATAAACACAAATTAACTTGATGAAAATGACTAGAAGTGTGGGCACAATCTTCTCTAGTACATTAGAAACAGTTGCACCCATCAGATTAAAAAAAGGTTAGAGAGAAAATGACTGCACCATGGTACAACAGTATTACTCAAGCCCTCAAGAGAGAAATTCGTAACCTAGAGCACGAATGGAAAAACTCATTTAGAGGTCTTAAGAATCGCATGGAAAGACAGTATGTCCCGCTATAAAAAGGATCTAATAGCTGCCAGGGCTGAGCATCTCCGCAAACACATAGAAAATAATCAAAACGATCCAAGGATTTTATTTACTACAGTGGCTAGATTAACAAATATACACACATCATATTTCCTCACAATGTAGTAGTAATGACTTCATGATTTTCTTCACTGAGAAAATCAAAAGCTTCTAAAATACAATGTAAATGTACAACCTTTGATAGCGTTTTATGATTCAGCCTCAATTATTGTCCCTCAAGAACAATTGCAGTGCTTTACATCTATAGGACAGGAAGAGCTAAATAAACGTATCATTGCATCTAAACCAACAACATGTTTATTAAATCCAATAAACACTAAACTACTGAAAGAGTTGTTACCTGTAGCAGAAGAGCCTCTTCTCAATATTATTAACTCCTCTCTAACTGTAGGACATGTCTAGGGCTGCAACAACTAATCGATAATAATCGATGTCAACGAATGTCATTATCGATTAGTTGGTCTGCTTACGTCACGGGGAGCGTTTACTGATGACGTCACTTTCATGACAACACAGTCGATCGCGAAATGCCAGTGAGTACCAACAGATCAATCGACGGCAGAAAAAAAGAGTGCACCCCAAGCCGGGGCTGTTTACACCTGGCCACTTCATGCGTTTTCTCAGATCGGATAGCTCTGATTTATCAAAACGATTCCATTTACACCTGGTCACATAAATGTGTTTTCGCTCTTCAATTCCCGCGCTATATGCAGATTTAATGGAGTTCACGTCACCGAAAGCAACAGATATGAGCTGCACTTTATTGATTAGCAGTTAAAATCAAAATCAAACACCGCAATAAGAGAGAGCGGCAACAGCACTGGTAAGATCATTTCGTTTCTTTACTTTTAATGATGATGATTGTGCGTTAAGCGTCTGCGACTTACTTTCACTTTGATTTGCGATAGTTTGCTCGTTGGCTTGATGAATAGATCGCTCATCTGCGGTAATGCGTGTTGCAGTAGCGTCGTCATATCCGGCTATAACATTAGATTGCCTATAACACACTCTCACATGTTTATTTTTTTTTAGCATTTTTGGGAGGAGTAAAATGTACATATGTGGTTTCAACAACTAGGCTAGATGCATTTACACTTTTCCAGTTTCGTATGGAATGAGTCTCAGATCTCCTCCTGAAGTGGTTTGAGCGCGTTTAGAAGGGCTTTTACACCTGGTCTTTTCACGATCCGATAGCTATCTGATCTGAGAAAACAATGCTACTGTGTAAACAGCTTTGTTTACTAACTTCGGAACAGTCACACTAGATCTATTTTGTCTCGAGCATCAGGTTGCGCAATCAGTTCGCTCGCAACATAAGTGATGGATTAAAATAGCGCTACCCCAGAAATAGGTTAAATTAAAACGGTGTTTACAAAGTGAAGCACTAAATATAAAGGCAGTTAATAACAGCAGCAGTAAAAGATTTTTTTTTTTTAGTCACTGTAGTCAGTGGTTTTCAGCGAATGCTTGTGCACTAATGCATAATTTTTCCTGTCTTTTTAATCAAGCCTGTTAGCTTGCTGCGTACCTCTATTCCGTTCTCTTTTTATAGCATTTGTCTACTATTAAGTTTTAATTGTTTTTCAAACGCGATCTACTGCGGCTCTACTACAATCACACGTTTGTTTTCAGTCTTTCTATATTTAAATTATCAATATATTAAGGTTTAAAATGTCAAAAATAGATTATATTAGTAAAACTCAATGTGTGGCTTTTGCACTTTTTAAAGTACACTTTTACACATGAATACCCTGATTTAAGGTTTTATTTAATTATAATAAAAAAAAAAATCTAATAAAATTAAAAAAAAACTTTATCCGATTAATCTAAAAAATAATCGCCCGATTAATCGATTATCAAAATAATCGTTAGTTGCAGCCCTAGACATGTCCCAAGACCCTTCAATCTAACATATATTAAGCCTCTAATTAAGAAACCACAACTAGATCCAAATGAATTGGCAAATTACAGACCATTTTTAAATTTTCCATGTCCAAAATACTAGAAAAAGTTGTCCGCTCAATTGTGCTCCTTCCTGCAAAAACAAAAAAGGATTCCGGTCCCATCATAGCACAGAAACTACGCTTGTTAAAATTACAAATGACTTGTTTTTAGCTTCTGACCAAGGCTGCATCTCAATACATCTCAATACTAGTTTTGTTTGATTTTAATGCTGCATTAAATAATAAAATACTCTTAGGCTGCACTTACACTTGGCATTAACATGCGACCTGTATCCGGATGTTGTCCACATACACATTGAAAAGACAAGTGTAAACGTGCTTCTGATCGGAATATTATCTGATCAGCATATCCAGGTTCGGAGGTAGTCGAAGACGCATTGTGATCGGATCTCAGCGTAATGTAAGCGCAATCCAACCATCGTGTCTGCATTCACAGGGTGACGTCACACAAAACCCAGCCCAGTCATTACTCCCCCTCCTCTCTCCACTATATGGGGAGGCTGCAGACCTGGAGCCGGCAGATATACGCCCCTGGCAGTTTTACGCCCCTGACAGTTTTACGCCCCTGTTGTTCCTGATGCGTCCAGTACGGGGATATACTGCGAAATAACATAATTAAATCGACTCTTACACATTCATAACCCGTCCATAGAGGATTTTTTTGTGTTTTGTTCATTTAAATATAAACGTTACAGTGTACATCTGCACGGATTAAAATGTCTGTAGCTATTCAGTTGGGCTTCACTCTCTTCACTCAGCCCACAGAAGACTGTGTTTTTGTGAATTGAAAATTTTAAAATACACAGTTGGATCAACTATGTTATGACAAGTATATGACCTACTGCAGTTATAGGCCTATTCACCGTAGGTTTTTATATGGAAAACTGAGTGAAATATGTTGTTGTGAATTTATAGTTACATTTAGATATTAACCAAATTTAGCCCATTAGACATACAGTACCGTGTAATCATATGGATCCTTGATTAGCTGTAGTAGGCTACTATTCTCTATTGGTCATCATACAGCTACAAAACAGTGTCCTACACAGCATTTTATGAAGACAAACTCAATTTATTGAAAAAATTCCATGTCTCCCCTATGGTTTGCCCCTCTTCTTTAACTATTTTTTAAAAGGACATCCATTGTGATTTTATCGTGTGTGTGTGTGTGTGTGCGCGTGTGTGTGCAGAATTGATGTCAGGTGTGTGTGGATTGCATCAATTTGCTCCTGATCTTCAAAGTACAACGGCACAAGTGAAAAAAGTGTCAAGCCACTTTGATTTCTTTTGCCCACCAATGATGGACTGTGCAGACAAAATTGAAAATGACATTAAAACCACGTCCATGTATGTCTATTTTGTCTAATTTATTTTGTAAGTCGTAAAAAAAAGATGGGTGTTTAGAAGTTTAGAGAGATTTTCATTTTCTTATAGCTAAAGCAAACACACATCTTTATGAGATGTAAGTTAAAAAGAATTTGGTAAAGACAGAGTATGATAAAACCCACATTAAGTGCACATACCCTACATTTTAGTCCAGACCAGTAAGCTATTTTATGAAATGATGTTGGAAATAAACAAAATATTTGAGTGAGTGTGCAGTTCAACTTTTTACTTGAGATTTACATACATGTATACATATATGCCTATTATAAATGTGTCTTTTGTGTGTTTACACCATAGACTAAAAAAACAAGTTCATATATTTCCAATATCTGTAATGTTGCCCCAGAAACCATGTGGAGTATGTTTTAAGGAGTAAACAGGGTCTTACCACATCTCACGCAAGCTAAAGACAGGCAACAAAAGAAAATTAAAAAGAAAATGAAAGAAATGAAATGGGGCAGCTAAACCTACACGTGGTCAGCTAAGTTTAAGTCAGGTAGAACATAAACTTGACCGTCAAGAACTTTTTGTCTCTCAAAATAAATTATAGACCCATCCATTGATATAGAAATGAATTGATATCTAGGCTACCTACCAAGCCAATCGTTTATGAATAATAAATGTTGCATCATTGCTAAACAACAATAACTTTAGCAGATTATTTAACACAAATGACAGAATCTATAATTTTTTGTCAGATTTTCATTCTAACGATAAAAATCTTGATTATACGGTATTATTACTTTGTCTTCTGGGCAAGATTCATCTTCATAAAGACAGAACCATTCAATGATCCTGATTTAAGAATATTCTCCTCTGATATAAAGTCCCTTTTTTCTTCTTTTAAGAAAATGTCAAAACCTTTAAACTCAAAGGTTTCTAAAATAAATAATATCATTGAGTCTTTTGTAAAGAACCTTTAATTTTTTATATTGACAAAATGTAAAATTGTATTGATTTGTGTAGCCTCAATCTCTTTTGATTTCCCTCTTGTTATTTTTTTTCTCTTTCTCACTGTTAATGTCTTGTATCCTTTCATTTGCAATACAAAATAAATACATTTATTAATTTAAAAAAAAGAAGATTAACATAACTCAATTCGTGTCGCTGTAAGCCTCCCCCTACTGGACGCATCCGGAACAACAGGGGCGTAAAACTGTCAGGGGCGTAAAACTGTCAGGGGCGTAAAACTGTCAGGGGCGTAAAACTGCCAGGGGCGTAAAACTGCCAGGGGCGTATATCTGCCGGCTCCAGGTATGCAGCCTCCCCTTACTCTCTCTCCATGAATTGCTGCACGTAGCTGTGTGGTTTTGCGATACAGTCGAGTGCGAAGTACATCGCAAATATACTAAAATGGTTTGCTTTCATACCCTAAAGTTGCAGAACAATATTTTTTTTGTAAAGAACGCACATTTTTCCCGCCACAGCTGGCACCGTTCTCGGATACGTTTCTCTATACCGTTTCCATTACGGCATTTATCCACATTATTAGTACTTGCAGCCTCTTCATCCTCCTCATTTTGCGAGATTTATAAAATGTACCCCGACTGAAAACTGTTTTTAAAAGAAAACCCACCAGTTCAGACTTTGCACCGGAGCCATCCTTTTTTTTTCTCCCAGGAATGCGAGATCCGATCTGTTATACAGATACAGAAGCCACTTGGTGTGGACAGGTGTAAACGCACCATGTTCTGATTGATGGCTTATGATCCGACCTGCTTGATCGGATCACGGTGATCGCATGTTGATGCCAAGTGTAAACTAGGGATGCACCGAATGTTCGGCAACCGAATAAGTAAAAAGACCGAATAAATTTGACCGAACAATGACGTTTTTGATGACGCGATCAAATCTCGCGATCAGCGTAGAGTGAGAGGCGCGTGCTTTATAAATGCAGCCAACATGCCCCCTTTGAGCAGATAACAAAAGAGAAGCTCATCTGATGCATCTGTGGCAGACGTTGTACCCTTACTTGCAGCGCTAAAGCGTCTTTTAACCCTCTGTAATTGACAAACGCGCCGCCGCGTTTTGCTGGATTTTTTTCACATATAGCAGCAAAATAGACTTAAATACTCTGTCATTTATGGTCACTTAAATGCAGACTTAAGAAATATGAAAAAATAAACTGTTAAATGTCTACTTATGTCCACTTACAATCTAAACAAAACTGTGCTTTTGTAAAATAAAGAAAATAAACAGGGTGTGATTTCTGCCTCTGTCTCCGTTAACTTTTTTTCTGGAGCACGTCTCTAAGCTTAAACAAAACTCAGCCAATACTTGTCACACAGGCAAAGGCAATTTATCTTTATAATCATTTAATTGTCTACTTTTAAATGATATAATTCAAAACGAAAACAAATATTCTCTGTTTATGTAATCTATGAAAAGAGAGAGATGTCAGTCGTTCTCATGGCAACTCCTTGCTAATCGCCACGGAGGCAGCGCGTGCTATATTTAAACCCAAATGATCTGAGGCAATCCTAGCAAACCTGTCAACGCCCACGATAAAGTGTATGTAAACCGCAAAAGGCGGCTTATGTCTGGGACAGTTATTCATTTGTTGTGGGTTCATCCACTTTTTTTTGTACTTTTCAATGCACTTTTTTAGTTACATTCTTTCAGCAGTCAGCAGTTATAGGCCTAACATAGGCTATTCAAGAAGGGGGGCTTCAAAGATGGCCAAATAAAAATATATTTTTTATTTTACTAATTTATTTATTTTAAGTTATATTGTGCTTTGTTTAAATAATATCTGCTGGAATGTTTAAAAAAAAATTCAGTGTTACATACATTGTATTTTTGCAATTTGATTTTTTTCTCTGAAAAGCAAGACAAAATAGTAAAAAAGCATATTTTTACTATTTAATTAAATGCAATGGTGAAAAAATTGCCAAAATAAATGGAAAAAATGTGAAACATCGCGTTCGGTATTCGGCCTTCGACCAAGCGTTTCATTATTATTCGGCTTCGGCCAAGAATTTTCATTTCGGTGCATCCCTAGTGTAAACGCAGCCTTAGATCGACTACAAAATTACTCTAGTATTCAGGGACAGGTATTAGGGTGGATTATATCGTACGAATTTGACCGTTACCATTTTGTTTATTTAAACAGGGAATTATCCAAGTTAACGCCAGCAAATTATGGAGTGCCGCAAGGATCTGTGTTAGGCCCTCTGCTATTTTCAATATATAACTAAGTATCATCAGCATAACAGTGGAAACTAATTCCATGTTTTCTAAATATATTACCAAGGGCAGCATGTATATTTCATCACGACCAGATGAAATCTCTAAATTGTCCAAGTTCACAGTGTGTGTTAATAAAGATGTAAAATATTTTATGACCAGTAGTCTTTTTCTATTAAATTTGGATAAGACTGAGGTATTACTTCGACCAAAAAACCTGTACACAATCTCTCAGAATACGATTTGCTTCAAGTAGGATATACGGTTACATCATCCTCTACAGTTTGAAGACCTGGGTGTCATAGACAGCGACTTGTACCAATAATCATATTTCAAATGTTACAAAAACAGACTCCCACCTAAGAAACGTCGCTAACATGCAGGGCCGTGCACAGACCTTTTGAGGGGCATGTGCTGAAACTGAAAAAGGCCCCCCCCCCTCCCTTTCTTTATATCTAGATTATTTAGTAAGCCTACATAAAATGAATAGTCACATCTTCCTGACAAATTCAATAACACAAAATAATATATATATATATATATATATATATATATATATATATATATATATATATATATATATATATTTATTCTCTCTTTTTTAGCTATTCTGTTTGGTTTTATAAGCTAATTTGTATTATTTGGTTAACATGATTATGTATGACATTGAGAAGAGGGGAAGGTAGAGCAATGAGTCAAGTATTTTTGACAAACTATTTTTAAATATAATTTAAGTAATTATGTCCAACTCAATTCCAGATTATAAGAAACTATAGCCATAAACGGTATGGCTATAGTTTCTTATAATCTGGAATTGAGTTGGACATACTATACTTTACTATAGCTTATCCAACATGTATCCGCCTACCTGGCAAAAATTTGATACTGTGGAGGACCAGGGATGTTGGTCTCTTGAAGGTCTCTTATTCACTACATTTTCCCTAAAATAAGCCAGCAATGAAAAAAAAAATATATATAAAATAGTGTGAAAAGTACAGTTGCATTGAAAAGCATTTCTGAAGGATCATGTAACACTGAAGAGTACTGAACTGGGGTAATGATGCTGAAAAGCTTTGATCAAAGACATAAATTACATTTTAAAATATATTCAAATAGAAAACAGTTATTTTAAATTGTAAAAATATTTCACAATATATTAGGCTACTGTTTTTGCTGTATTTTGGATCAAATAAATTAAGCCTTGCAATGAATTAAATCATGAATTACATTCTGCATGATAAAATATAAAGATTTCACAGTGATCTTCTGTAATGTTATTTTTTAGTTACTACTACAACATTAATGTAGTAAAACCATGTTTTACTACATTTTATA
Source organism: Gila orcuttii (assembly GCA_026230005.1). NCBI lineage: Eukaryota > Metazoa > Chordata > Actinopteri > Cypriniformes > Leuciscidae > Gila > Gila orcuttii. Next base: position 17,553,459 of record JAPDVR010000004.1, read on the forward strand.
CACGTGAGTACGAGTGGAAAGTAGCCTATACATTAAAAAATTAGCTAGATAGCGAATACGTGCATATTAACAGCCTTGAATGAACCATAATTTAATATTATTACCATAACATGATTAGCCTAAATGTTAATAAATTATGTGTATCAGCAATCATAAATCAAAGAAGAATATTTATTAAGAAATAAATATATATGTTACCTAGGTGACGAGGATCACTCGTCGCTTTGTGTAAGTTCCAGTACGAAACAGCGCGGGGACGCACCTGTTATGATTTTCTGATGGTAAAAACAAATTATATGTTGTTTAATTACTTATCAATATATCGTTTTTGACCAGCGAATGTGTGCAAATGTGCATTCTTTTTGTCCGTCATTAAAACGGCGCGGGCAACTGCCGTCATCACATTACATTTTCATCAACAGGTTACAAACTAGTTTGTTAACGTTAACTATATAGGCGGGGCGCTCATTTTTTTTCTGTTGTAAAATACATTTGGCCAAAATTGCAATTTATAAAAGATGAAATGCTACTGTATGCACGCACAGGGTATTTAAGTGTAGGCTATGTATTGGTTATGACTATGGCAAATGCTAGCCTAGACCTCTCTCTCAGGCGACATCCCACATGTCTCAGTCAGTGAGTCAGACATCAAATAAATCAAATATGAGTCTTTATAGACATAGTGTTTAGTAGTACTTATTCAAACAACAAGATATTTATTTACCCTTCGCAAAACTTGCTGCTGTCTACTGTGCGGCTGCTGTGGAACTTCAGTTGATTCAGTGAATATAGAGGGGGCGGAGTTATCAGCTTACTGACAGCTTGAGGATCGAATAAGATTTACACAAGCTCGTTTTAAGAACTTTCATTGGCTAAATATTTGTAAAACAGACAGACAGGCGTAAAGGGTGACCAATAGCATTGATTAAATTTTTTTTTAAAAAACACCACCAAAAAAAGGGCACTTCGGAGTTTAAGGGCAAAAAGGGCATGTGCTCTGCACAGGTTGAGCCCTACCTGTGCACTTGCCTGCTAACATGTTATCGGTTTCTGATGTAGAAAAGCTAGTTCATGCATTCATGACTTCTAGAATAGATTACTGTAATACATTACTAGGTGGTCCTGCATCCTCAATAAACAAGCAACAGGTAGTCCAAAATGCAGCTTCTAGAGTTCTAACTAGGTCAAGAAAATATTATCATATAACCCCAATTTTATTGCTCCTGACCTAATAAGGCTATAAGGTTTAGCTCTTCTATCGCCCTACAATCCATCACACTCTTTAAGGTAAAAAAAACTCTGGACCTTTGGTAGTATCTTGGATATCGAAGTCCACTAAAGGAGGGAAAGTCTTTTCCCATTTGGCTTCTAAACTCTGGAATAGCCTTCTTAATAATGTTTGAGGCTCAGACACTCTCCCAGTTTAAATATAGATTAAAGATGCATCTCTTTGGCCAAACATTCACATAATGCACCTCATAAGCTTGTACTCCAGTTATATAAGATGAAACGCACATGATTATCTTTTGCTTGAAATGTTATGAACTAGTGATCGACCGATGTCTCGGTTTACCGATATTTTTACCGATTTTTAAGCATTTTCCCATAATCGGGTATCGGTTTTGTAATATCGGATTCGCCGATAAACGGCGCCATCTTGTGGCCGTTTTGAGAATTCCGCCATTGCAGCCCGCGTCTGAGGAGATCAGTCAACAACAACTCTGTGCACAGGTAAATTATATGTTCTACTTGCTTTGCTTTAATTATTTAACTTTATTTAACATAACAGACATGCAGAAATGAGTTTTGAGACATAAATGCCTGATATAGTTTATTTATGCAGCTTGGTTCTAAAAAATTGAGACGAACTCATGGAGTCACGTTGCGTAATCCGTCATGTCGTGCCCCAATAAAGGCGTAACTTTACATGAATTAAATAAAACAGACATGAATGAGTGCATGTTGAAAATAAAAGCGCTGAATTTAATTCTCTATCTGTTGTATTTACTCACCATTAGTCTCGAAAAAAAAGTTCGCTCATATTGCTGAGCACTCACTGGGTTGATGATCAGGAATGCTCAAGCACGGCCACTGAATGAAACTTTTGACAAGATGATCTTGTTTAAACACCCTAGATTATATTATAATTTACTACATATACTGCAATTATTTCGCTTTAAAATGATACCGCTTTGTGGAAATTAATTATTTATTATCTGCACGCGCGATCGCGGTTGAGTATCATTCTGTGTAAATGCATAGATAAACAGCACTTTGTTAGAAAGCGTTTCATGATCTAGACCGACAAAAATATTATTAATAATTAGTAACATACTAGTTGGAAAATGCAATGATGTATATGCTGTTTTGTTTGTTACTTTCCTGACAATGTTATATTCCAGCTAATATTATTAAGTGAATTAATATTACCCAGTGAATTATTCCTCACTCTTAGTTTAAACCTATTAAACGGCACATAAACCTTCGAAAACCGTTTAAAATTAATTACATTTCTGCAAAGGTGATATGACTCTGTCCCCTGTCAATTATTTTCTCCATATGAAAACATTAGACTTTTAACATTTACTTGCCTATTGTTAACATTGTTGCTGCTGATGCTTATAAATTATATGTATAATTTAGATATAAATTATATAATGTAATATAAATGTTTTTATTGTGATTTGAAGATTGAATTTAACATGAAAGAGTGTTAACTTTCAACACTTTTGTTTATTTTTTTAAGATGACTGAAAGGAGGAAAAATCAAAGGACTTACTCCACAGACCCCTCTATTTATTTGTGTATAAATATAAAGGTTTTTTTTGTATGCAAGGAGGGAGTGATTGTTATAGCCTAAATAAAATGGTTTGTTCAGTTCATTTGTGTTGTAATAATTGTGTAAAAAACATAAGTATAACAGTAAATAAATATCGGTTCTGCATATCGGTTATCGGGCACATAAACATGCAAATAATCTGTATCGGTTATAAAAAATCAATATCGGTCGATCACTATTATGAACAGCAGCTATGCTAATTATTTTCCATTTACTTTTCTGTCTCAGAAATGCCCATCCCGAGGTAACTAGAGTACGTCAGCTCCAGTTTGGATCCAGCCTCTTATGAAGACTTCAGATGCCCCGACACCTGTGAAGAGATGATGCCAACTCCTGCAAGGACTTCAGATGACGGCCACTCTGAATCAGCATGCACCACTGTCAATTTTCTATATATTGTAATCATTATGATCATAACTTGTAATAACTGCTTTATGAATGTATGATGTTAGCTAACTGCACTCTAAATTTTAATGTAGAAATGTGCATTTTTCTGTAAAGCTGCTTTGCAACGATATGTATTGTGAAAAGCGCTATACAAATAAATGTGAACTGAATTGAACTTCCCTTAAAAAGTAACAAATGTAACACGATTATGAACTTTTCCTATAAATGCAATTTAACGTTGCTTTTAAAAGTAACATTCCCCAACATTAACAAAATGATCATCTTTCTAGACAATTAACATGGATTCAGTTTAAGTTTCATATGCAAGCGACAAAAAATACTAGCTTTAAAAATAGTGCCCATTTCTGACCAAAAACAAAGTCATCAAACAAACTCAGTTTAGTTCAGCTGCACCGGTGACATTGTGGTTCTGCAGCAATTGAAGCAAAAGCAGTGAACACAGAGCCAGCGCTAACCTGCTGAGCCAGTTCACGGGTGGGTGCCAGGACCAAGGCCTGAGATCCTTTCAGCTCTACATCAATCTGCTGCAGGATGGAGATGGCAAAGGTGGCGGTCTTGCCTGTTCCTGACTGGGCCTGCGCAATGACATCATATCCTAGTGTGGAAACAAACAACAACAGGTCATAAAGTGGCCAAATAATGAGCTGTAATTGATAGTACGGGATGTCCTCCAAGCATGCAGTGATGGGTGATGGCAGTCTAACAGTTATGTTACTGCATTGCCACTACCAAAGATGCCCCTCTAGATAAGAAAACAACCTTTAAATAACAATTATAAACACTGCTGATGATTTTACATATTATGTGCCGGACACAATAACAGAAGGTGAAAATAGAGTATCCAATGATATGGACTGCTCCAATAAACACCAATTGTATTACATCTTTAGAATATTCTTAAAGATACATTACCCTTGATGCAAGGGAGGATAGCCCTTTGCTGGATGGCAGAGGGCTTCTCAAAACCATAAGCATAGATTCCCCTGAGCAGAGTTTCACGCAGGTTCATGTCATCAAAGCTGTCCACGATCTCATGCCAGTTACTCTGCAGTTACGGGGGGAAAAGTAATTAGATGAATATTAAGATACAAAAGACCACAGACGAGCTAATCTTTACTCTCCATCTCACTGTGAAAAAAAAAAGCTATTTGTCACCCATTGCATTATGCATAAAAGGATAACAGGTTGGCAGTTGTTAAAAAAAAAAAAAAGGAATCGCTGACCCCCACAGTGAGAACAAGACAGTCAAAACAACTGACAGCACATTCAGTGCCAACCCACTTCCTAAAGCTGTGCCATGAGAGACATGCAGGGATATATGTATGTATATATATATATATATATTATATAAAATAGTTAAATGTAAAAAAATTGTTATGAACTCACTTCAATGATTCCATCTGGCTCCATGCCCTCGGGGCCATTGTCTCTAGGTCTGCAAAGAAATGTCACATTAGCACCATTCAGTTATTCATGAAGGAAAGATATACATGCATTGTGTGTGTAATATATATATATATATATATATATATATATATATACACACATACATATATGTACACATATACACACACACACATGCATACATTTAAAATATGATTATATGTCAAACATTTAAGAACACAAAAATAATCCACATTTTTAAGCAGTATTATATGGGGAATCACCACTACAGTTAATTTCCATGTACAGTTTAGAAAATCTGTTTGATCTATGTTCAAATGAATGAATGAATGGAGGAAAAACATGCTTCACTTCAGGGCCATAAATAGGAGGGTTATATGTCGAGCAGTCAGTGCGAGCTAAATCAAGTAGTCTCATTGAGGAATCGAGATTATCATTGACTGCATTAAATTAATATAACAACAACAACAACAACAACAACAACACACCATTCGCGATCTAAACCTTAATTTTGAGCTGCTGAACAGTTAAGATCGTTCTACGTCAACGTCAATATCCTCAAGCAGGCCTGGCTGCTAAGAGCTCATATGCTAACGCCAATGGGTTTTTACAACTCGTTTGCGACATTCAAGATCACGAACCACAAACTACTTCCAACAACATCTAGAAGCGGAATGCCTATAGCGACTGACTACACGTACGCATAAGATCTCCAATTTATAAACAAATATATTAAGATCGTTTAAATTCCAGCTGTCCTACCTCCCTTCATATTCTGCCGACATTATCACAAAGGGCGAGCACACCGCGAAAATGTTTTATATAGTTTAACACGGTTTTCTTACTAAAATTGTGATTGCAGCATTCGACCATCAGTCAGAATATGGTCCGCCCTTGACCTATTCTCATTGGCTAGTACAGACGTCACTCAACAATGGTAGCCGCCCTTTGGTGTCGGATACGGTTCGGGTGGGCGGTCCATCACACGTCAGTTCTGCTCTATCTTAAATGTAATTGGACTAAAACTAAACCTTAAAATATCATTCGCTTGGCCTACTGTGACGCAGTTTTAGCCTCAACGTATTTAGCAATGATAAGTTGTCATATAAAATTATACAACAAAGGACTTGAATTTATTAACGTCTTCATGATCAAAATTGCATAATAGGCAAAGGTTCGTACACTTAATCCCCATAATCCAGATTTTAAGTTTAATCTTTCCTACCTTTAAATAACAATAATAACTAGGCTGATATTGTTTTTGTATATTTGAGAAGCATGGAAATATTTAATGAAATCACTAATGTTTAAGTGAAGCATCGCCTTTTCTTTCTTTTTTGTTTTATTATTCTTTGCCACCTTTTATTTTTTTTAAATTGTGTATTGTACTGTGAATGCTGCTTAGTAAAGCTATTTAATAAGCACAGTTGTAGATCCCAAAACGGAAATATAGTTATGCTTAACCTGTCCCATAAACTAACAGTAGACCTATTTATAGTTAACTGCTGTATATATAACCGCATTGCAGAATTTAGAAAAACCTTCATAATTATCACCATTAAAGGTTTGCTGAACTACAATAGCCTGCCATAATAATGTAACATAACTAACGCACAAATTGATGACGCTCAGTTATTTTCTTAAGTTTTTATTAGTACATCTTACAACAACTTATGCATCTCAAAAGATATAAAACAGTTTAATTTACAGCTGCTCTTTTTTTTTCTCCATAAGTTTGCATCTCAAATCGCACAGATACATAACAGACAAACAATATTGAACAAACAAAAATCCTCATATAGTGTCGTGGTCCATATCGACTCTCAGTATATGAATATTGCATTACATTTTTAAAATGTCTGCAAGTGTCCTCCCTCACCAGTCAATGGTATTACCTTTTAGCATACAAATTACTGACATCAAGAACATGAAAAATACAATAGCCACCAAAATGGCGGCACCTAATGAACAGGTCTCTGATGTCAACTCCTTCCATTTCTAAAAAACCCTCCTTCTCTTGCGTTTTGATCCGAAAAAATTAACAACTGGGCCAAACGGAGTATGGCCTTCACCAAGTCATTGAACAAAAAGAGGGTTAAAACGTTTGCACGACTCCCGCCTAAATGCTGTCTGGACCTGGAGCTTATTTAATAGTGTAAGATGTCATGGATCTCCCTTGCTCTTCCACTGTCTCACAGAGACAGTTTACAGTGACAGAGTTCTTTATACATTTGTCTCCGTAGCTTGGGCATATCCTGCTGACCAAAGCTGAAAGGCTGTTCCAGGGCCAGGCACTTACAGTACTGGAGTACAACGATAAGAAGAGTGAACAAGTGAGTAAAAGACACCAATGAAGATAATTATATACTTTCAGCACCAATGCTATGTACAAAGTCAAGTGTTAAAATAACTAATGAGAAAAAACGCTAACCTGAAGGACAAAAGCTCCACAATCACTGTCATTGTTCTGCCTTGCCACATTCTAGAACATTCCAAAGACAGAAGAGTCAACAAAACATACACAAAATGGCCTTTCCAATCTCTTTTATTCCATATTTCTCTTAAACTTTTACTAACAGACAGACAGACAGACACACACACACATATATAAAATTCACCTTTCACCCTACCATTTTGAAAAAGCCTTTCCACCCTGTGTAAAACTCCTTCTGTTCTCTCTTGATTGCCTCTGCTTGCAGGTATTTGGCAATGTGCTGTAAAAACAAAAACTTTTAGTGGACACGATAAGCATTGGTATAAGAAATGTAGCCATGAAAATAGCATCGTTAGAACAAATAACGCCTACTTTGGGGCATCGACGGTTGAGGGTCCTCTGGGAATCGAAGTATGTGATTCTACGCTGAGGAACACTGACACACACTAACGACCAGTGCACTTCCAGGTGAATAGGGATCAATAAGAACTTCTTCTGGAAAATATCAACCTAAGGAGCAGATTTAACAGTGAAATAAAAAAAAGGAATTACTACAATAATTATGTTGTATCCACCATATTTTTCAATGTGGAAGTAAGCTATTTCCTGTGAATGAGCAAGACTTCCAACTCATTAGCTGCTATACGTAAATAACTAGAAGAGTAACAGTGCAGTAAATGGTAAAACTATTTGCGCTACAAACTAGTGTTTATGAGTAAATTAAAATAATAAGTAACAGTTTCCAACATTAAGCAGCATAACGGACTGTTTTGGTAAAGCTAAAATAACTGGAAGCTGTGCAGATTCAAGTTAAAAATTGCCCAGTCTGCTTTCATGTTAAAAATAGGTGGACAACTATATTAACTTCATGATGCAAATAATAATGGTGAATTATCTATTACCAATTTATCTGCTAAACTTTACAGTCCTAAAAATGGCAGGTCTTAATAAGAGCTGTGAAAGACAGACACAAAATCTTTCTCCATCCAGTACTGACATTTTTTGTCCACCGTTTGACCCCGTCGTAACCTTTCGTCCGAAGTTTGTCATAAAAGAAGCTGTTGAAAAAGTGGATCTGCAGTACAAAAAAAAAAAAATAGACATGGTGAGAGAGAGCGAATGAGGAAAAACCTAATTCACATACTGTTTTCATAATCATTTAACTCTTAATCATAATCATGACACACAAGTTCATATAATGGCTTTGTCATGAGTCAAATTCCATGTGTAAAGGAGTGTGTATGTGTGCGTGTTTAGCTTACCTTTTCAGGGGCAGCGTCCATGACCAAATCCCCATACATGTTCATGACCTGGGTGACGGAGTGAGTTACAGACGTAAGAGAGAGCCAACTCAGCACAATCCCAATACAAGGGCCCCCCATTCATCAAATATCTTCTCTATACAAACTCAAGCAAAGGACGGTACCATAGTAGTTTCAAAATTATTAGTTAGATGTTAAACCACAAAAAAATATTGTTCATAAATATGCATAAAAAAAGGTTCCACACAAAATGTCCACACACACACGATGAATCGGAAACTCCATATAATGTCTTGTACACAACATGACCCGTACATCTATTCCTCTCTAAAGTCAAGCATGTCATTCTCAAAACCGGTTGAAACACAATAAGCACCTTTAACAGAAGCCTAGATTGGTATTTGGATTTGTCATTATCCAGCTGTGCATATATTACCATTCAAAGGTTTGGGGTCAGTCAGAAATTCTACTAGAAATGATTATATTATTCAGCAAGGATACATTAAATTGATCAAAAGTGACCGTAAAGACATTTATAACCTTACATAAGATTTCTATTTCAAATAAATGCTGTTCTTTTGAACTTTCAATTCATCAAAGAATCCTGAAAAAATATCTTATAGTTTCTGAAGGATCGTGTGACACTTTAAATTACAATAATATTTCAAAAATATTACCGTTTTTAAATGCAGCCTTGGTAAGCATAAGGGACTTAAAAAATATATATATATTTTTTTTAATTCTTAACGACCCCTAACTTTTGAATGTTTGAGTGTGCTTATACAGGGTGCATTATTATGTGATAAAGTAAGACTTATTGTAGGAATTGTATTTATTCATTTACTAATAAAAATGTATGTTTTAAAAGAAAACCAATCCTAATGCAACTAGGCTTTATTTGTGTACATCTAACTTGAGTTGGTTCAGAATTTTATCCTAAATATAGAAAAACAATCCAGGTACAAATTTTTTGATAAATCACCTATTCATGCTCAAATACAAGTGTACACATGGTTGGAGAATGCGATCAACCATTAATAATGTTCATTAATAATGAATAATGTTGTTAAGCAAGAGGCCCACCTGATCGTTGAGCCAGTTCTGGCCATAGAGTGTGCTCAGATCATCCATGGTGAGGACATGACGTTTGTAATTTACACGAAACCCCCGCATCACTGCACTTCCAGACATGCGCTGGTAGGACTGCATTAAATGTTGCACCATTACCTTCCTGTAAACAGGCACAAATTAAAATAATACAAAAAGCTGAGACTTCACAGTCAAGTCTTTTATCTGTTTGCCATTTAAAAAATCCAGACAAGACGATAAGCCTTGTGACTGGTATGAGCCACCTCTGACCTGTGAGGACTTGAGAAACTCTCGTTGAAGATCTCCTGAAGCTTCTTCACCACCTCATCTACATGGATGGGAATCAAACTGCCAAACTGCTGGAGAAACTCATCCAGAATACCTGAAGAGGAGGAGTGAGAGAGTAACAACCATAGGACGATAATATAATATTAAATAATACATAGCGTATGTTCCTTTTCCATATTTGGGAAAAAGGTTATTGTACCTTGTACACAAGAAATGTGTTCACTGCTAAGCTGATTCTGTGGGGAGGACTTTTCCCGCTTTGACTGGACATTAGCAGGGGAGGCCCTTCCCTCCCTGTCCCCCATGGTTGCTCCATGGATACCATCCCTTCCTTTCAGAACCCCATTTGTGCTAAAGGAGTCTAAGAAATCAAAGGGTAGAGAAGTAAAGACGACGTACAGAAGAAAGCTAAAGGAACATATGTACTAGTCAGTGAACTTTAGTCACAACCAGGAATGCTGTCCCAGTCTTTGCCAGTTTCTTTCACAACCTCAGTATTACAATAATATGCAATTTCATCCTTTCAATGTGCCTCATGGTACATCACAGAGACCCTAGTGAAAAATAAATATTCTAAAATGTATTTAAAATACATTTATTTTATACTAAGTATACATTTACATTAGGGATGTCCCGATCCGATCCACAGCATCGGTATCGTGCCGATACTGGCCCAGAACGCTAGATCGGAGGGGAGAAAAAATATGATCCGATACCTATCCAACAATGCTTGAATATAGCATTTCCCCTTAGTGCGACATCCAATTAAGCGGCGCATATTGGGCGGTTTGCTATCTATTTTTGCAGGCAAAAAATGGGTTTGGGCGGGTGGATAAAAATTGGGCTGGTTTCGGATCAGTTCGGCGGGGTTTTGTAGCCGAAACACCGGCACTTCAGATCCTTCTTTCGGCGACCCTCTGTTCAGCAGGCAGTAGTCTGTCTCACTCACTCACTCACTCACACACACACACACACACACACACACACACACACATCTCTGGCTGACGTGCCCTCTAAACTCACAACAGACACTCCATCCCACTACCTTCGGTGTACTATAAACACGGTTTTGCAATCTGTCTCCTCAGTTTATAAACCGTAGGCTGTAAACTATGCTACACAGGATTTTGACGCATATCCAAGCAAGGGTTTGTGCAGAGTGTGGAGCGCGCACTGCATGGCACTGAGCGCGGGCGCGAACACTTCCGTTTTTCTTTCAACAGTGGAAACAACTTAAAATACTCTATCATTTCTGGTCATACAGAAAATAACTTATTTATAAATAACTTACGTCAATATATATTTTTTTTTGAGCAGCTTTTGGTGTGCATACAGTTCAAATTAAAATGTTGGTGTTCAACTTTGCGTTTTAAAAATACAACAACCGTTAATTTTTCGTTTTACGGGTTAAAAAGGAAAAAGGAATGGACGCAAAAGTACACGGATCAATGGGTAATTTTAAAGCTTGTTAATGATTAACTTTAAACCTGTTGGTAGCTTTAAGTAGCCTATTTAAGTAGCCTGCCTGCCTGTATTTTTTATTTTTTGTTTGTAGTGTTTGAATAAAGGGTGGCAGTCTTTCATAATCAACTGTTGTTGTGGACTATATACTGGAGAAGTATTTGTTCTCCATTTGAGTGAGATGTTTTTAGGTTGCTAATTGAGCAAAGTGCTTCCATATATTTTATTAGGCCTAGTATTAGTTCAAGAATAAAATAGAATAAAAAAAATATCGGATTAAAATCGGTATCGCAAATAGCCAAAGCTGCGGCATCGGTATCGGAAGTGAAAAAGTGGTATCGGGACATCCCTAATTTACATATTTATGTACTTAATATAAATACCCTGCAATTGTACTTTTAGTATACTAAATTTGTATACTTAAAGTCTGCTAAATTGGAACAAGTAAGTTTGTACTTAATGCACTTTAGTTGTCTGAAAATAGTGCTAAAGTGGAACTATTGCAAGTATACTTTAGGTACACTTTAATTATCTTGCATTTAAAGACTGATATTATACAGAGATCATTCTATCCTTACTAATAGTGATATTAAAACACATTTTAGGCTTAATATTAAGAAATGTGCATTGTGCAATAAAGACATAATAAAGTTTAATTATAATGTTAATATCAGTAAGTCTCAAGCGATATGTCAGTAAATATGTTAATGATTTTGTAGTATACTTAGTATGAAGTAAATTTATTTTAAATACATTTTGGTTTAGGTTTTTTCACTAGGAGAGGCACAAAATCACTTTCCAGAACGTTTTTGTTTGCGGTTCTTTGCTGCTGGAATCATCTTCTTCAGCTGGGTCCCTGACAATATTCAAGAAACAGCTGAAAACTCATCTCTACCGTGAGCACTTAAATGCATCCTGTTTTATCTCTTTCACTATTTCTTATATCGTGCCGCCTTCTAGCTTGTACTATTCTGGACAGTGTTTGAAACTGTGTCTTGTTTTTGCAAGCAACTCTTGTCTTATAACCTCCTTTAGATTAATTGCTTGTTGTATTTCTCATTTGTAAGTCGCTTTATAAAAGGCTCTGCTAAATGAATAAATGTTATTTGAAATATTAATGCATCTTTCACAGCACAGGTAGCAATATTTTAAATGATATTTAAATTAGTCAGGTATCATATGAAAAACAATGAATTATATAAATTCTTTCAAAAAATTCTAATACAAATGTTAACAAGAGTTTATATTCACCAGATAAATCAGCTCCCCTCTCCTCTGCTGTCCCAGAACTTCTTTCTGGGTCTCCATTTAACAATGAACTGCCAGGCAGTCTCTGGAAAGGTCGACTGCCAAAGAGCCGGCGTCTGTGTAATCTGCGTATTCTCCTGTATCCCATAGTTCCTGCCCATTTGGCTCGTTGGCGCCAAGCTCTCCAGTGCTGGGCCAAACGGTAGCGAATGCTTACACACCTTTTACTCTGATACCGCAACCGGGATAGCTTTCTCTCTTTGAGCGGACTGGGCCTAGTCTGGGCCAAGCAATGGGTAAAGTCACCTGTAATGCTGACATCCATTTCCACTAGCTGTGGGTACTCTGGCGAGCCCCACTTCTTGTTGTCATCTTTATCATTACACTGGAAACCACCCTCAGCTTTCTTGTCCACCAGATCCTCTTCACTCTCCATCTCAACAGTGTCCTCCTCCTCTTCTTCCACCTCAGGGACAGTATATTCAGCACCCCATATCCTGGCGTCCTCCTCGTCGCGGCCCAGTTTGAAGTGGGCTGGGCTCGGGGCATGTTGGGCCATGGCCGGGTTCAGTAAATGGCCACCTCCAATGACACCCCCACCTCCAGCGCCCTCCTGCCCTGCGGTCAGCATCAGCTCATTGGACCAGTGTGTTTGAGCCAGGCTGCTGCCACTGTCTCTCATGATCCAGGAGCAACCTACGACCTGCGCCAGCCTGCCTCCTCTCTGCATGAAAAAGAAAACATGAGAAGAGAACCAACAGAGGTTCATTTTAACCTTGTACTTTGTTTCAGCATAAACACCTGATACTAACATTTAGCAACAGTCCAGATGGACAAACTAAGAACAAAAGTGTTGAAATAGCAAGTTGATTAAAAAACAGATTCATATATGAAAAGGGTCGTCTCAATATTGACCTAGAGGCCTTTTTTTAAAAGTCCACGTGAACCAGAAGTTACCACCAACTTTACTTAAGTGTTGTGATGTATTTCCAAATAATACACACGATTGAAAAAAGGGGCAAGGGTTGATTTTAGGGCACCAACTTTTTTTCTTTTGTGGATTAACTAGCACAGGTTATTTGTTCACAACAAAAATTGGCTGGACTGACACTTACGTCTTTTTGGAAAACAGAGGAAACAATATAGATGTTAGCACATTGTATTCATTTAAACATTCACGTAAAGTACTCTACCTATAAATGGTATTTAAATTAAAACTAACACGTTTTAAGCTGTATTTGTACATGCAACTGCCAGTGTCCATGTATTGAGAGCTGGAGTTGCGGGGATAAACTCGCGCACGATGCGCTTTGTTCTGCTCATTTACTCTAAATTTTGTGGAAAATGTGAAGTGAAAAGGGCTTTGTAGTCTCGCCAATACACCAGTCTGATATTACTTTGATATATTTATGTTGCGATTGTTTAATAAAGAAGAGCTCTACTCGCATTGGTCATTTAACGCATCTCCAAAGCAAATCCAAGCACCGATCACAAATAAACACTGTTTGGCCTCCGGTGTCGCGATGAAGAAAATGTGGCGTGTCGACACCACCGATTACTCACCGTTAACCGTAACCTTAAGCCTAAAGCTTAGGCGTTGTCCGCCAAGGCAAACAGTGGATAACTAAGCTTTTAAATAATAGAAATGAAAGAGAAAATGAAGGCTACTTTAAATCTTGGCTCATTCAATGAGAGCTGGCGCTTCTTTAGAGCGAAAACACTCTTCTTCCGCCGCGTCTCTATGACGTCACGTCGAGGAGGCTGGCTTGTCCCGCAGACTCACTTCTCGCTAGACACCAGTGGATGGACACCAGTGGATGGACAGCAGACGTCATTTCCGTATCGTCATTCACCTTTCAAATTGACGTAATTTCCGTGTCGTCATTCACTTTTCAAATTTGACGCGCCATGCAGATGTCAGCGGTAAGAAAAAATAATAAAATATCGATGATTTATAGTTCATGTCAGAATTCAAATGCACAAACTAGCTAGGTAAAAAAATCGTCTTGTTTTCAAGGTAGACTGTGTCGTGTTTTTTAAAGGTATTAGTGAACTCTGGTGTGCCTCAATTCTAGACCTAGGTTGCTACAATAGAACACTTGTACTCTAATATAGTTAAATATAAACATGCTCATTCTAATCATATTGTACATCTGTTCTTGCTTTAGGTGTGGTGAATGTCAAAAAACTGCCCCAGGCTGTAAGAGACATGTGTGTCCCTTTTAAAATTGTACAATGCAGAAATTGCAGATGTTTTTTTCAAAGACTGGGTGGGGTAATGTGGAAACGGAAGACGTGGAGACCTGCGAGGGTTTTATACAGACCCTGAATTTGCTTCAAACGTTCCACTATCATTCCTGTCCCCCAAAAAAAACAAAATCACTGGACTTAATGACTACAGACCTGTCGCTCTCACGTCTGTGGTCATGAAGTCGTTTGAAAGACTGGTGCTGGCCCACCTGAAGGACATCACTGGACCCCTGCTGGATCCCTTTCAGTTTGCTTACAGAGCAAACAGGTCTGTGGATGATGCAGTCAACATGGGACTGCATTATATCCTGCAACATCTCGACAGACCAGGGACTTATGCAAGGATCCTCTTTGTGGACTTCAGTTCGGCCTTCAATACCATCATGCCTGGTCTTCTCACAGCCAAACTGACCCAGCTCTCCATACCATCCTCGATCTGTCAGTGGATCACCAGCTTCCTGACGGACCGGCAGCAGCGAGTGAGACTGGGGAAACACACATCCAAGACTCTCACCACCAGCACTGGCGCCCCCCAAGGGTGCGTTCTCTCCCCACTGCTCTTCTCCCTGTACACTAATGACTGCACTTCTAAAGACCCCACTGTCAAGCTCCTGAAATTTGCCGACGACACCACTGTCATCGGTCTCATCCGAAACGGTAACAAGTCTGCTTACAGACTGGAGGTTGAACAGCTGGCTGTCTGGTGCAGTTATAACAACCTTGAGCTGAACACGCTCAAAACAGTGGAGATGATCGTGGACTTCAGGAGGAACAGCCCAGCCCTCCCCCACTCACCATCATGAACAGCACTGTGGAAGCAGTGGAGTCATTCAGGTTCCTGGGCACTTCCATCTCTCAGGACCTGAAGTGGGACAATCACATTGACTCCATTGTGAAAAAGGCCCAGCAGAGACTGTACTTCCTTCGCCAGCTGAGGAAGTTCAACTTGCCACAGGAGCTGCTGATTCAGTTCTACTCAGCCGTCATTGAGTCTGTCTTATGCACTTCCATCACTGTCTGGTTTGGTTCAGCTACCAAATCTGCGGAGAGGATCATTGGTGCCCCCCTGCCAACCCTCCAGGACCTGTACTCTTTCAGAGTGAGGAAGAGAGCAGGTAAAATCATCACAGACTCCACTCCCCCTGGACACCTCCTGTTTGAACTGTTACCGTCAAGACGGCGACTCAGATCACTGGCCACAAGAACATCTCGGTACAGGAACAGTTTCTTCCCACAGGCCATTTCCCTCCTCAACAGTTAACACTCCTCCCAAGGCATATGCCTTAAGTGCAATACTCCCACTGTTTAGTGCAATACCCTACAACTCAGGTGATACTTATATGTAGATTTATTTATTTATAATATTCAAAACACTGTAAATATGTTCATAATCTGTAAATCTGAAAATGTCTATTCTGACTAAACCCAACTGTGATACTTTTATTCTCATATATTTATATTTTTATTTTTTATTCTTATAATTTGTAGTATTATGTTTCTTGTTGTATTTGTATTTGTATATGTGCACTGGAAGCCTCAGTACCAAAAACAAATTCCTTGTGTGTGCAAGCACACTTGGCAATAAAGCTCTTTCTGAATTTCCTGAGCATTGCCCAGACTGCCAGTTTTAGGGGGCAGGATTGAGGTGTGTGGTGTGCACAGTGTGCAATAGTTTATTTGGAACTGTTCATGTTTTATTTTCTCTTGAAATAGGTACTTCCCCCATAACCTTACGGGCCTGACTGTGGCATCTTCATTCTGATGGTCAGATTTTACTAATTAGATTGTGTAATTTCCAATAAATATTGCAAAACCATGAAGTGTTAATTTGATCTGGATTGTTTGGTAAATTGTCTGATCATGTGAATCTACGTATATTTTAAAAACAGAAGTGGTTACATTACATTTACACACAAAAAAAAAAAAAAAAGAATTGAATATCCAAATGGGCAAGGCAAAAAACTGGTCAATTAACATGTACAAGTCTGTTGTATTGATAAAACGTTATAGTCCATTGATCTAGGCTGAATTTAAGTCACAAAAAATAGTGATGTGATCTGAACAATTTTTTCAAGGTGGTTCTTGTGAATGCAGTTTGCATGAATTATTGATGTTATAATATTAAGTATATAATTGAGAATTGTTTAATGTAAAGAGATATGATAAAGATCATATTTCAATTTGCACACAGCTTTTATATTATATATTTTTAAGTCATAAAAGTAAAATGACAATACGGAAAAGACGTGTGCAATTAAGCCTGCAAAGAATGCTGTCTATCCACTGGTGAAAAGAGAAAATAAATGCTGTCTATCCAGAGGTGAAAATATAAAATAAATATGCTGTCTATCCAGAGGTGAAAACAAAATAAATATGGTGTCTATCCACTGGTGAAAACAGAAAATAAATATGCTGTCTATCCAGAGGTGAAAATATAAAATAAATATGCTGTCTATCCAGAGGTGAAAACAAAATAAATATGGTGTCTATCCACTGGTGAAAACAGAAAATAAATATGCTGTCTATCCAGAGGTGAAAATATAAAATAAATATGCTGTCTATCCAGAGGTGAAAATATAAAATAAACATGCTGTCTATCCAGAGGTGAAAATATAAAATAAATATGCTGTCTATCCAGAGGTGAAAACGGAAATTAGCGGCGAAACGGAAATGACAGAGAAAATGGAAATGACGTAGGCTGTCCAGCCACTGGTGTCCAGCCAGAAGTGAGTCTGCGGGGCGGCAGCTGGATGCTATAGGCTATATGCACACTCTCTTCCGCATTCCAAGTCAGCCAGCTAAGTCACATCCGGTGTCGCCGGCGCACGTAGCGTCAATAGCAACTATGGCGTTTTTCACTCGGTCGCTTCAAGATGTCCCTAGGGTTACGGTCAACGACGTGAGTCGAATTATACAAACATTGTGTCATACATCGACAACCAAGAAGGAGAAGGGCTTCAAGTTGTACGTTTCGAGCTACATCCACAATTTTGAAGGTAAGATCTGGACGTGTTCTGTGTTTACATTCCCTTAGCATGCATGCTATCTAGCTAGCGCAGCAGGTGTAACGTAGGCTATGTGTCTGTGTCGGTCTGTCTACTATTATGTGTCAATTACATCTAATTTTCCTAACGCCTTTGTCAATGTCAGTTTCAAACAAGGATTCAAGTACAGGAGAGGTAACCATTAGGGCTGAGTGCTACAGATCAATGAGGAAAAGCCAAAAGCCTCACACCTTGAGCGTAAGGGAAAGTTATCCTGCAGGTTCAGTGCAGGCTGTTTCATGAGACAGGTTCCGTTCGTCAGATCAAGTTTCTGTGAATCATCGCATAATCCTACTAAAGGTTATTTTAAATACATATTTAATTTACCCTACCATTAATAATATTGGTGTGTTGGAATATTTATCGATTTTTAAATATGTAACGTACGTTAGTAAGCACTGGGATTCACAGAAACTGAATTCTGTTTCACTGCATTGACACACGTTCTGTGTCCACTGTTGATGATGAGTAAAGTGAGAAATAATTATATTAATAATAAATTATATTTTGGCTACAATTTTAGCTCCTACAAATTTAGTAGTTTTTTATGTCATCTTTATATGTCGATGGTACATATTATTTGTTTGTTTTGTCGAACATTCTCACTGTACTCATGCATTCTCCTTTTTAAAAACTGCACTTTTATTCTATTGTAACAGATTTGTGTATTTTCAGGTTGTGCTTAGGGATGCCCGTCCTGTGCAGCTACAAAGCTGCCAGTGTACCTGTGTGGCAGGTACAGCTTTGTGTAATCATGTGGCAGCACTGTTGTACCAGACTGCACATTATTGCCAGCTAAGAATCACCTCTGTTCCCCCAACACACAGCTGCACAGAGACTGAACAGAAATGGCATAAGCCAAGAACCATGGTAACTAATGTTTCTAACAGGGTACTTTGATTCTATTTATGGATATTTCTGTTTATTGATAACCTTTTTTTGTTTAAATGCAGGGTGTTAAACCTGGTCTGGTTAATGACATGGTGATTCTTTCAGCCAGACCCAAGGAACGAAAACTGGTGGAAGGCATCAGGTTAGTATTGTTGTTATTATCATTAAAGACATTTTCTGTTATAATCAGTGAGACCTCAAATAAAGTAGTCATCTGATCATATGAGACACATTGTATGTTAATTTCCATTGTTAGTATTTATACTGATAGTTGTTTAAGCAAGGAAGTCCTAACCATCTCTAATGGCTTTTAAAAAAAATAAAGCCTATTTTATTTTTTTATTTTGTTTGTTCGTTCAACTTATATGTAACTTACTTTATGGCTCATTTAAAAACATATATATATATATATATATATATATATATATATATATATATAGTGTCTTTTCCATAGGAGCAACTTGTATAAGGGTGTCAGTTCAGCTCTGCCTGAACTTTCCACACTCAGGGTGGATGAAGTCTACCATGATCTTCCAAGTGATGCGGCTCCACTGATAACAACTATGGCTATGGACATTAATGTTCCTCTGGTTGACTCTGCATTTGGAAAAGTGCAAGAAGGAAGTGTGTTGTCTTATCACATGCCAGCAAAAAGAGTTCCAAAAACCTGTCCCCACCCAGATGCTCCTTCTCCCCCACAGCTGCCACTTCAGGGTTACAGGCTGGGACCCTCTACCTGCTCTTTTGTCTGCACTGAACATCAGCAGCACCACATAATGTCCCTGGCAACAACATTAGAGACAGCACACAAAATTGCCAACAGCACAAAAGAACAGAGTTCCTGCATTGAGTGGCACCAGCTAAGGCAGCCCCGCATCACCTCCTCAAAATTCAGAGAGGTCTGTCACACCAGGGCACAGAGCTCTGCCGAAAATCTTGCCAAAAGACTTCTGAGACCTAGCCATCAGACTGCAGACATGAGGAGGGGGCTTGACATGGAACCAGCAGCTGTAGAGGAGTACTGCAGAGTAAGGGAGGTTAACCACTATCCCTGTGGTTTCCTTATCCACCCTGACGCACCCTGGATGGGGTCATCACCTGATGGCATCGTGTATGATCCAAAGGGGCAGACAGTGTTTGGCCTTGTTGAGATTAAATGCCCCAATGTAGCAAGCTATGTTGATTGCCCATATATTAAGATCAGTGAGGGCACACACACATTAAGGAAATCTCATTCGTACTTTTGGCAGGTCCAGGGCCAGATGTTGATTTCTGGTTTGGACTGGTGTGACTTTGTTGTCTACACACAGGAAGACATGTTTATTCAGAGGATTCCCAGAGACAATGAAATCACCAAAACAATGAAAGAAAAAATTGACTATTTCTTTTTTTATTGTTACCTCTATGCTTCCCTATGTAATTAGATTCTGATGGCCTGTCACGCTTCTTTTACAGAATGCTGTTAATTTCTCTTCTCTATTTCTCTTACTGGCAGTTCTAATCTAGCAGCTCTTATCAGTTCAATCCATTTCAAAATATTTGTACATATTTTTGTTTTCTTAATTTTATTACTATGCTTCTTGTGTATTTGTATACTAATGTAATGAGATGTACATATATGAAATCTATTATTTATTAAATTGCATGTTCTTCCTATGAATGTTTTTTTTAGCCTATATTATTTTATTACCTAAAAATAGTATTTTATAACTGTT